>JAPZDX010000006.1:26155875-26170567 GCA_029783625.1 Naso annulatus | reverse complement strand
CTGGATGAACATTTTTAGATGGTTTTGATGTTTCGAAACTATTTCTGCCAGCACAAGCAGCTAAAAGGAGTGGTTCGCATTTTTGGAAAAAAAATGTGTTTATTGTGGAATAACACTGGAAGGAAAAAAATACATTCTTCAGTTCAAGACATCTAAGGGTGAGTAACTGAAACACAAAAAATAGTGTCGCAATGAAATTTCGCTGTAAGTACATGTTGCGTGTTGTTTTATGTTGTATAAATATAAACATAAACACATTCAACCACAGCCGTCGCCGGCACAGAGCAACAAAGATCTGGGGTCAGACAGACCTGAGCTTACATGAGCTTAAGATTAACTGCTACCTTCATTAACCAACCAAATCTCGCACCCAACTGTAAGGAGTCCAGTTGCATTGTGGGTAATGTGGGTGGTGGGTTATGACAAGGAGGAAGAATGTGTGGACCAAAAACATTCTATATCTGGTTCTGCTGCATTGATTTGACTCTTTTTTTAATACATCAAGTTTATTTCATGTCAGACAATGTTAGAGAGGTGTGAAGCTGACTCATTACAGAACTCTAATCGTCTCTGGGTTACTGTATATATTTGCCTCCTGAAGCAGCAGAGTCTCCTGCAGACAGCCATGCTACACTCGGCTGTCGGCTCATTAGAAAGTTTGCTGCTACTAAAGAGGATGAAAGGAGCTGATGTGATGCTGTTACGGTGTTTTTAAGTCATATTTTAAGATCTCGCCTGGCTGCAGCTTCCATAAACGCAGTACACCGCATTAAAAGTCATATCAGGCTCTAACTCACCCATATTCCCAGGGTTATCACTTTCTCTCCCACCTGGATTGGTTTGGCAACAAAAGCAGCACCGATAGTCTGTGAGGACAGAAAACAAGAGAAGCGTCAGACACTGGAGGGAAACGCCGAGAGTCTCTGCAGGGTGCAGGTTCTCTCAGTCTCAAGTCGGTGAGTATTATTCCTTTCATCAAGCGAATTTTGTTGTGTTGTTCTAAACTCACATGGAGCTTCTGCTCAAATCCTGCAATAAAGTTGTTTTCATTTACACTGTCATCATAGTTCGGTGTGAAGTGGTCATTAACCAGCAGATATTGCATACAAACACCCAAAATGTGTTGCAAGCTACAGTATATCATCATTTTCATTTTTTTCATGTTGTAATCCAGATACATGCTTTAAATTGCTTCACAGCTCCATTTCTACGCATATGACCCATACTTGAACTGGGTTAAGTTTAACAACACCATAAACATCTGAGGTTTAAATTAAATAAAATGTGTGAACCATGATGGGATCTGAATGTATTTTTCAAAACCACTGTATTATTTTCTGCGACTATCATTCCTAAGCCGGACACACGTGCGCATGTCAACATTAACTTGAGATTCTTGCAAAAATGCTTGTCTAATGCAGCATCTGTTTACAGAAACATACCGAATCGCTACTGCATGCCGAGTCTTATCGGCGCTGGAGTGTTTATGACTTGAGCCTTTATCAGCACAGCCTCCCCACCACTAAATATAAAAAAAGATGCCTTTCATCCAGGCAGCAGGCAGGAGGGGAATCAGCAATGGGTCGATATGGACATTGAAGCAGAGCAGCTGACACTCACATTCTGGTACGGGCCGACCAGGAAGCGATGATGAACGTATCTTTCCACCAGGCTGGTCTTCCCCACACTCTCCTTTCCCAGCATCACCACTTTGGCATCCACTCGCATTGCACTCATAGTAACTGGGTTTGAAGAAGCCCAGGATGCGACGCAGCAGAGCAAACAGGAGGGAGGGAGTTAGTTTACACGGCTGCTCAGTGTGCTGAAAGACAAGACATACATCAATAGTATTGTTATAATTGTATATATACTATAGATATATACAACTGACTGTATATTATTATTATTTTTAGTATTTTGATCTATAGAATGTTGTAAAATTGCCTAAAACTATAATATTATATTAGATATGATTGTATTATTATAATATTATATAATATAATATGTATTACATTATGTTTTTACATAGTGATATGTGGTACATAAACGTTTAGTAGGTATAATGCACGGTGTATATAACAATATTATAATTATAATCCAAACTATATTCGGAAATTTAGGAAATTTTCTGAACTTTTTCATTTTATGTTTTGTTTTGTTCAATTACTCGCTGTTTTCTGTTTTTGTTAAATCATGTTTTGCGACCGTTTTTGTTTTTGATAATTAATCTACATATTAAAAAGCGCACAACCAGCCTCCACAGATTCTATTGATCTACATGTAATGTATGTTCTCTGTGCTTTATTATCATGGACCGAAATAAATCACTACAACAACTACCACTACAAACCGGTGGCAACACTAATACAGTCATAAATACTATTCACACTATGTGATGAATGCAGTGAAAACATTGCAATAACAAACGAGTTCTACAAAGGTTTAAAAGTGATCATTCCCAGTAGTTATCGAGTTACCTTTATGATAGTTCTAGAAATAGTATCATAAAGGTAACTCGATAACTACTGAGAATGATCACTTTTAAACCTTTGTAGAACTCGTTTATGTACTTTCACTTTCTCTCTTTAGCTGTACATGTTTCATCTGTGCTGTCTGTAGATTAACACGTATCTTTTATTTAAACAGGTAGTCTCACTGAGATCGAGAGCTCTTTTTCAAGAGAAACCTGTTAACAATACCAGATACCACATATACACTTTAAGCAATAATGGGCGCACAGATAATTCACAGACACGCACTGTACATTTTCACCAACAATGAAATCATTCACAAGTGTGATTAGAATAACATGGGTACAGACAACTGATATATTTACACACTTCGGGTTCAAGTAAACTCTACAATCATTATCAAAGAGAACATGTTCACAGCAATTTTCTGTGAAGGATGAATTAAGTTTCTCTCTGTCTAAGTTTTGTGAATATTTCATATTTTTTACATGATGTGTGAAAGTGAAACCAAATTGGGTTTGCCGCAAATTCTGTTTTTTTTTCCCTGCATCTGCCGCAAACTGTATTTTCTTCCAATCTGGATACTAGAAGTGCCGCAAAGGAACGTGCCAGATTTAACAGTAGCGTTAAAACAATGTAAAGTTAGTAAAAAGTTCCCCGTCACGTTTTGAATATCAAGCAAAATTTCTGACCAACAGTCCAAAACATCTAAACTATTTATTTATTTATTAACACATTAACATGATAAAAGCATCAACAGAACTGTGTGATACAGTCAATTATGTTTACCAGTTCCTTGACAACCGACACTGGAAACGCCTTACAAATAATGACTAATAAAATAACGTTATTAGTTGGTTTAGTTTAACGTTAAATACTGTGAAAAAAAAACAGTGTTGTATTTAATGTTGAACAAATGTGATATTTCACGCTGACATAAAGCTAAATGAAGGTTTGTTTTCGTTAACGTTACCTCGCCGCTCACGAACCGCAGTCTGACAGCCCAGCTAACGTAGCCGTGCTAACTCCAGCAGCATGTAAACAGTGAAACTCACCGTGTAACGTTAACGACGGCTAGCTTGACTCGACAGTTCTGTCTCAGCATGGGGTCTCCTCCCAACAGCCGGTCACCCGCTCCTACCAAACCGGTTGTGCAGCGCGGACGGTAACGTTAGCAGCCGAAGCTCTCGTCATCTCTGCCTGCTGAGCACCGGCAGCTTTTTGGAACAAAATGTTTCTACCGCCGTTTGCGCAATGACCGAAACTAACGTTACACGCACACCGTCAGTTAGAAAACGTTAAGCGCGAGACAGTAATCGGATGACATCGTTTCTTTCTGACAGGAGCTCGATTATTCTCTGAACACGCCCAGCTTACTGACGAGGATCCAGTGGAGATAAGCCTGCGCACCGTTTCTGAAGGGAACAAATGTCCATCTGGGCTTTTTGTTTGTTTGGGTGGAACCAAAGACGCGTCACGGGGGGGGTTTCCGGGACGAGGAAGGGCCCGAATTGACGTTACACCAGGCGACCACCGGATGTCATGGATGTATTTTGGGAGAACCAAGGATCTATGGGTTCGCTCGTTTTGGGGCTGCCGGTAGGGCGGCGACGTACCGGTTGGGCGGGGTTTGTACTCGATTTAAACCTCCCCACCTGCCCGCTCAGAACCTGCGGCGACCAACAGCAGGCACGCGGTTGCAGACAAACAAACAAACAAGACGCACATGGCGGAGCCCTACGACCAACCAAACGGATTTGCAGTCAGATCAATAACCAAATGTGAAAAAAAGAAGCATGTAAATTTATTTATGCACTTGATTACGGAGATACACTCCGCCCTCGCCTGTCTCCGGCCGTCACGTGAACGGGAGGTTACCGGGAGCACAAAAATGAGCGGACCCTATTTTACATCCATGGGGAGAACTCTCCAATAATACATCCATGCCGGATGTATGGAACTTTAAAAAAATATTAATAAATTATCAATATTAATGTAATTAACTATCTTTGTTATCATTTCAATCGGGAGAAAAAATAACTAAAAAAAATATTTATTGATTACATTTAACATGGACTTTTCTATTCCATTTGTCTTTGAGTGATGAATGTGTCACTTTAAAAAATACTGGAAAAGGCTCATCACAATTTCAAAAAGCCAAAGATGTTTCGTTTACAATCACAGAAGAGTAAGAAACCAGAAATCACCCCCGAGAGGCTGGAACCCAATTTAATTAATTTGCAGTTCCGATATCGAACACCAGGCGTCACTATGAGACATCGCAGGCACTCTGCAGAGCCACCCAGGTGGAGTGATATTTAAAAAAATAAAAAATAAAAAAAATAAGTTGATCACAAATTATAAAACTCGTCTTGATTGCAATCATTTATTAAACTGTAACAGGAAAAAAGTATAAGGTGGTGCAGTTTGAATTTTTCTCTATAACTAGTTTGCTGCTTTTTTGGCACGCAGCTGGAAGAAGCTGATTGGTCGAGCCGTGAAGCGATGCTTCTCATGCTGTAGCTGATTGGCTCAGGGTTCAGGAGTTCTTCCCGTGCAGTCCCCAACACACTTTCACACACACACATACACGGACAGAGAAGCAACATGGCTGAAGCAGAGGGAAGCGAGGCAACTTCAGGGGGAATTTTTCAGGAGATCTTCACCTCCCCGCTCAATCTCACGCTGCTCAGCCTCTGTTTGTTCCTCCTCTACAAAATCTTTCGAGGAGACAAACCGCCTGAGCTCGACGAGGCGGACAAACCGCTGCCCAAACTGAAGAAGAGAGATTTCACCATGGCAGATTTGAAGCCGTACGATGGGCTGCAGAACCCGCGGATCCTCATGGCTGTCAACGGGAAAGTGTTCGACGTGACCCGAGGAAAGAAGTTCTACGGGCCAGGTAACGACCCGATCTGTCCGGCCTCTGACGCAGCACCGCCAGCGGCAGCTGGCGTGAAGCGGCCGTTGGTCTGAAATGTCACGGAATGATTTCAATTCACCGACATTATTTTAGGAAAATACGCCGTTTTTCGGTGTTTGAGTGGAGTTTTGTGAGTGGACGCTGACGCCACGCCCCCTTCAGTCTGCGAGCTGATCCCGTTTCACAACAGAAGCTGCAGCCTTGAAAGCACAGATCGTCTATGGAGGAACACGACTCACTCCATCATGACATAAATGCTTATCATTTTTCTTTTTAGATGTTTGAGTTTAATGATTAGCCTCCTTTGATAGCTTTCGACAGAGAAAAATGATATTTTTGTCAGAATATAAATGAGTTTATTATTTTTATGAGGAAAATTAAAATCATATAAGGAGAAAACAGCTCAGAGAACCTTTTGATAAAAACATCTTTTTGGGTTAAATAACTAATATGCCATACGGACAAGATATCAGGAATGCAACCGTTGATTATTTTTTACAACTTACTAAATCTGTAATTATGTTCCTGATTTATCCTTTAGATTTTATCAAATTTTAGCTGCAAAAAATGCTCATCAAAATCAAGTGGGTTTTTTTGTGGTTGTTTTTTCTGAAACGCCCCTCTGCAATTTTCACTGGCTCAGAGTTTCATGCAGATTGATAAAAATTCTTAGGATGAGTGGAATTTTAAGTGTTTTTTACAAAATTCAAAATGGTGGAAAATTGAGCAACCGGAAATTACAGGTCCTTGTGACAAATTTGTTCCTTGGCAGGGGTGGCACATGAGACTGTAGGTCAAATGGTGCATGAGTTATGCCTGCTCAGAGTTTGCATTTCCAACTGTTTTCTACAGGGCCCCTCTCTGGCCTGTCCATATCACATTCATGCCATGGCCTTTTTGCATTGNNNAGTTACTTTCTGTCTCTTGTAGCTGAAACAATATGATAATGGCAAACACAGATGTGAAGTTAATACTAGTTGAATTTTTCTACAGTATCTATTTTCCAATGTGTTTTTGGAGTGGCTGGGCCAGGTGTATAGACTGCTGACTCTGAGGCTGTTGTTGTCTGTAGTAGATCCATGGACATTGAGTGGTAACACACAGATGAGAGGAGAGTGCTGAGAAATATGCTTCCTGTGGATCAAACTAGTTATAACCCGACAAACTGAACATTAAAATACATGATGCGGCTTTGTTAAAACTTCCAAACTTGAGCAGGTCAGTCTTTAAAAGTTCGGCACAGATTGTGTCTCGTAATAAAGAGTTACTCAATCAGAAAATGTGTTGAATTTATCAGTATTAAGGTTCTAACCAGCGCATTATGTTTGAAGGACGGCTCTTGGATAAGAAATATGTTGATAAGAAAATGTGTCCATGAACAAACTCCAGAAATGGTAAAAAGCTTGAAAAAACAATGACGGATTTCAGCTTTGACCTTGAGCCTCTGTCTGAGAATTTGTTGTCATTGAGACTGTGAATAATTCTCTTTTTTTTTCTTACAGTTAAGTATGACTACGTGGGCAAGCTCCTGAAACCAGGCGAGGAGCCCACAGAGTACACAGACGACGAGGAGGGAAAAGACAAGAAGGCGGATTAGAGAATGAAAAGTGACCAAGAAGGAAAAAAAGATGGATGCCTTAAATTGTGTTTGTAATTTTGATGCATAACGCCTGTTGGGGCCAATCAGAGAAAACTCCATCTTCTGTATGCATTCTAATAGTTTGGGTCCATCACAACCCTGTGATTTTCCATGTTGACTGCTTTCAATTGATCTCCTTTTATCTTGTGTGAAGGTTGGATGGCATTAACAGATATGCTGCATTCGGACGTAGCGTTGTGTAGTGTAGTTAGAGTTTAGTTACTGGAAACTTAAAAATGGATGGGACCAATTTAATGACCGGCATTTGCATTAGCTACTGATGGCTGCGTGTGTCCTGTAGTTTGAGACTGAAGAAGGAGGTCAGCTTTGCTTTGCTCGCTAACAGCATGTCCGATCGGTTCACTCTCGGCTGTTTTAAACTTGTTTCACGTCGCAGCTGATGGGTTGCACGTCGTCCTGTTCATCCGAGGTTCGGCTCGGCCTGCACTGAAAGAAATAATCTCAGGAAGTCATTTTGGTCGAAATTAAGAAAAAAAGAGTCGTAATTGCGTCCAGTCTTTCTAACTTTGCACTCGCTGCCTCTATTTTAAAGATTCAGGACACAGAAAATCAGAAGTAAAACAAAAACTGTCCTTTAATCTCTATAACAGGGGTGCTGAGTGGACAGTTGGGAAAGAGCAGAACTAAGGATGGACACAATAATGAGAATAAAAACAAGCTGAAAATGGACAACTGAAATTTCCCTTTGTGACACAGAAAAAGCTGATGAGCTGATGTAAAGATTTTTTTTAGATATTGAAAGACGTCATCACTTAAACGCTGCGTCACAGATCTCTTCTGAGCACTTTCTCTTGATGAAATGTACCAGCAGCATCCACCAGTTATGTCAGGATGAAATCTTTATTCCTCTTTCTGTAAAGCGTGAAATGATATCAAACGTTTTGTTTTTGCTTTGCCCTTTTTCTTCTCAAAATATAAGAGGACGATGAGTTTTGATGTTTGTTTGTTCTTCCAGCTGATCAAATGTTTCTGCTAATCTGAGCTGCCGTGTGCACCAACACGTCTGTTTCTCAGTGCTGCCTCCTGTTGGGAGCCGTCGCTCTTTAACTCATCACGAGATTTTGGCAGCATTCACAGATGTTTTACTGTTTAAACAGACGCACAAAAGCAATCCAGCTGTTTGCATCGTGCAAGACGTTTGCGTTGCTGCTGCAGAGGCCTTCGACGCTCTGACTGAAGTTTGACACCAGTCTTATGATCAGTTATTCATTTAAGTCATTTATCAAGTAATTATATCAACAATTTAATACTTTATGCTTCTCAAATATTTCTTTGTCTTAAACAATTGCTATTTGAATCCCTTTCAATTTTAGAATGTAGGTAGGACAAAACAAGTAATGTGCAATGATCTAAAAACAATATAGAAATGAACCCATCATTCACATGCTGTGTTTTCAGTGTTTACAACTGTAGCTTTTGAAATGATTCAGAGAGGACATGTCAGAAAATTCCAAATACAAAGAAATGGCTTCATTCTAAACACTAGAAAAAAACAGATAACTCATGTTTTCAATTCCAGAAATGCAATTCTCAAAACCACACAAACGTGTATGTATAATTTATTACCCATTTAACTAAAGGTTTGTTTACATTCTCTTTGACACTACATCTGTGATGAAAAAGTGATGGCATCAAACATTCGTTCTTGAAAGTGTTGTGACTGTAAATTCTGAAGTTATGTGGAAGAACTTTGTCATTCTGACTGGGAAAGAATTTGCTAAATAATCTGATGATAACATGTTTCTTTGCCTCCATCGTCCCCGTAAAAACTGGAGGAATCGGCCACTTTCCATAAAAACAGATTCAATAAGGGAACATTTCATTATGTGTGTACATACATGAACTAAAAGTCAGTCGTCATATAATCCTGAAAATGATATTTTGATTTATTAAAGAAATAAAAATTTAAGAATTGTCAGTCTGTTTGTCTCAATATCTTTATAAGCTTTTTTTTAAAAATATGAAATGAATTAATGAAATAATGGCCTGTTGATGCAAATAAAGATCTATTAACACATAAATGTTCTGGTTTAATGAACTGTCATGCAGTGCATTAAGCACTGAAGAAACTAGCTTTACATTTCAGGAGCCATGCAGTACTCTTCAGGCTGAATTCCCATGACACAGAAGTGCTGTGAACAAAATTAAATTCAGCACCTCGCTTGAAACATATCCTCTTTCTTACCACCCAATTGGTTATAAATCACTACAGTTGGTGTACAAGCAAACAAAGGCAAAATAATAATAAAGTGTCTGGAAAGCCTTCTACCAATGTTTTCCATATTTATTCAATTTAAAAGTTATATAAATTATTAAAAATGCTCTATTCTTACTCACAAAATACATTTATACCTAATTATGTTTTGATGGTATTTGTATGTATTACAGCAGCTCCTTAAGTGGCAGTGTCATGACCTTTTTCTGTCAACAATTTGGAAAGAAATTGAGCCCTTAGCTTGGTTTAAACAAACATCCAGGCCATAATTTGTATTACAATGATTACTGACTACTTTGTTTTTGTTACTTTGATTTTACTTACGAATAATGACAAAAAAGCATGTGTCAGAAGTGGGATTCGAACCCACGCCTCCATTCGGAGACCAGAAGTCCCGTTTCTACGGAAGGATTAGAACCTTGAGTCTGGCGCCTTAGACCACTCGGCCATCCTGACACGGTGCTTAAACGACATGAAGTAGAACATTTTATCTATACTCATTTTCCTATAAACTTTTGTGGTTATATGGGTTACTGTATTTATGACATAAGTAGGATTTCAGAATACAAGAGTTTTATAGGGTGTGTTTTCCGTTCATTTCCACAGCACTAACTGTGACTAGTTCTGTTCGGCGCATGCTCAGATTGGCATTCTCGACTTCCGCTGTAGCTCTGTGCGGCAGCCATATTACACTTCCGTTCGTCAAGGGTATCTGAAGGCACCAGGCTAGACAACATGTACCGGTTTGCCAAAGCTGCAGTAAACATCACTGGTAAGGAAATTGTTTATTCGTAGAGATTTAATTGTCTTTGTGTATTCAAGCCAGCCGACGGTTTGATTTCAGTCGACTACAAGTTAGACCAGCATGCCTTTGGTCTGTGACCGCGGTCAGCGTGCTAACATTAGCAGCCCGCTGCTAGCAAACTAACATTAGCAACTCTCGCTAGAGACGCGTTATGTTTCTACTGCTGTTATTTGTGTAACCAGACTCCCTGAAATGTCTCCTTTAAGTTAACTAGATTGATGTGTTTTAAGTTAAGTCTATTCGAATTGGCCTTAATTACGTGCTTAGTGCTCTGAGAAGCATTTTTCCGAAACACGTACGTGTAACTTACAATTTAAGCTAGTGATGGGCTACTTCATTTGTAATGTTTATATATTACACGGATAGCATTAATAGTAATTGAAAATAATGAGAAACTCCTAACTGTCTGGATGGATGATGCCCATGAATTTGACTTTGAAGAAATGGAAGGGCAAATAAGGACAGTCTTTTCAGCTGTCTCATTGTAGCCGATCTAAATAAATGGATGTGGAATCAGGAAGTTCCGTAATGTTTTCATACATCATTTGGTACAACTTTGTCTTGACCATAATCAGTCAAGTAAATTCAGTGGTTTTCTTCTTCATAATGTAATTCAGCCCTGGATTGTTTTTCATAGACAGTAGGTGGTTCTGGGTGTCATGTAAGTCTGTCCTATGTCTACATGATAAAATACTGTGTAACTCTCAGTATGACTGAGATGTTTGAATAAAGATAATCTTGATCGGAGTATCTTCTATCCAGTTTATCTAGCTTTATGAACATATTAGCTTCTATAACTGCATCCTTTAATGTGCCCTTTTTGCTTGTGTATTTACATTAGGTGATGAAAAGGAAAACTTATTAGTGTGACATTATGTAAAGACCCGTCACCATTGTAAAGAAATGGTTTTTTAATCCAGGTCAGGCCGCGAGGCAAGTGAGGCATGGATCCACCGCCCAACCGGACTTCCACACCAAGTATGGCACCGGTCTGATGATTGGTGGAGCTGTCTTCTGCACAGCTGTGTGGTCATACGTAAGTTATGCTGTCCTGTTATTTCACGTCACATCATTTTTAAGTATGACCTGAACACACAGCTTACCATCTGTACATTCTTTAGTCTTTGTCTTAGATTTGTTGTGAGATTGTATCTTTTGCTAGAGAAAGACTAAAGAGTCTTCTGTTCAAATATAAAAGAATTACGGGCATTACCTCTGGAAAAATTATTTTCCTGTCAATGTGCAGGTGCTGACTCAGACTGGCATCACCTGGAATTTTTCACCTGTTGGAAAGATCATGCCCAAAGAGTGGAGAGAGGCAGAGGAGGAGTAAAGAGCCACCATGACAGACATCCTTCTTACCTAATAAACCTTGTGGTTGTACAAATGAATGATAATTATCTGTGTTCAAACAGCAAATGCCTCTGTTTATTCCAACATGTTACTTTGTCTAAATAAATTAAGTATGATTCTACTGATCAGTGTTTCTTCTTTGATGCTGTGTGATATTTCTAGTTACCCAAGTTGCTTCTTATTGTTGATGATCTATTGTTCATGATATAACCTAAATATATTTGTCAGTCACATAAACACCATCAACTCTGCCCAACAGCAAGTTCATGGAAACCTAAGAACTGTTTGCTTTTACATATGTTTACTCTTCCTTTGTGAGTGATCGATAACATTCTTCTTTATACCCTTTTGTCAGTATACACTTATCTTTATTGTTAAGTCAACAGGGACAATGCACAGTAGATGTGTTACACAAGAAAAGGCTTTAAGCTAATGTGCATCTGCTGTCTCCGGGAGGAAGTTAACCCTGGCACACAATTCTGATTACAAAAACTCTAACTCATAATTTAAAAAAGTGTATCCATATTTCAGATAATTACACACGTAAATACATCAGTCATATCTTACTATTTCATCACATTTAACAGCTACATAAAATTTTATTTTCTGTTCATGGACACTATCATAATGTCTACAGGACTGTCCATTCAGCCATTTTTAATGAGTCGGGTTATTTTGTTTTTTGTTTAAAAGTATACAGCATTAATAAAAATCTGCGGGGTATTCCAAAGATCAGCTGCTTGACTACAAAAGTGGTCTGGCTAAACTTTGCAGATGGAAATTAGAAACAGTCCCCTCTAATAAAGGCTTTTGTTGATATTATACCAGTGTTTCAACTTGTTAGTGGTGGGGCAGGGCTGTGGAAGATCTTGTACAATAAAACAATATTTGTAAACAAAAAAAAAATTTCAAAATCCAGAAAATTATATCTTAAGAAGTATTTATGCTGAATGGCTCCGTTATTAAACGATTTATTATTTCTAATATGTGAATCCTAAGAGCAAAAAAACTATATGCAGCATATATGTTATTGTATTGTGATTATTGGTATTTCTGATGCATCATATTGTGAGGATCATGTTACTGTTGCTCAGCTGCTTGGTCTCACTGACACATAACTGAGTGTTGCTCAGGCTAATGGTTATAAATAGTAAGCCTACTTTTAATTTTAGTTCTTGGATAAATGTACTCTAATATTCAGTGATTTTTGTTTGTCTATTTGTATGTATATGTTAGTTTTTCTGTTATTAAATGTTGTTGAGCAGAAGTCCTAATTAGAGAAAGTTGGGTACGTCAGAGAACGAACAGCGAATAGATCCAATCGAATGCAAAACGAACGTGCCGCTCTAGCCAATCAGCATCGGGGGGTGTGCTTCGCCCCGCCCCGCCGCTGCTCCTCCGCGATGCGCTAAGGTCACTGCTGTCATTCGGTAGCTAACCAGCCGAAGGAAGCGGAGGAGACCCAGCAAGGAAAGTGCAGGAAAGAAACAGCCAAACCAAACAGCAACATGTCTCTGTCTAACAAACTCACCCTGGACAAGGTGGACGTCAAAGGGAAGCGGGTCATCATGAGGTGAGCGGATATGAACCAGCTGATGCGACTAATGGGAAATTGGATTAACGTTGTTTGGTTTAGCTAACGTTAGCTAGTTAACTTACAGTTTTGCCGGTGTTCTGGTCCGCAAACTGAACCTTAATGTGATGACAAAGTGTGTGGTGCTCTACAGTGTTGATGTAACGACTCTGAAGTGTTCGAGTCGGCTCAGACCACACCAACGGGCAGACAGGAAGTGAACTTGTCTGTTGTCACGTTTTCCATCCATTTTACGTGCCCGTGAGGAGATGCTGCATGGATCCGACAGACTGCATCCGCGATGTAACGTCACATCTTTAAACCGAAGTTAACATCACTGCACTGATCCAGTGTTTTATATTGTGAGAGATGTGATACAGACGTGATGCTGCATCTGTTTTCTGAAAAAGCAAATTCAGTTGCTCAGATATTCACTTTTATGAATTTGACGATAAAAGCCTCAAATTAATGACCTTTGCTGAATGAAGCCCCTCCCGACGTGATGCAGGAAACATCACATGATTTAAACTTCAAATGTCATAAAGTAGTTTTTTTTCTGAATTAGCACTTAAACTGTCGTTAATGATCAAAAGTGTAATTGGTTAATTTAGTTTCAGCCGAGAATCTACTGATTCAAGACTAGTTCGTAAAGTGAACAGGAGAAGCTGATTCAGTGCCTTGCTCAAAGGCAGCTTAGGCCTCATAAATTTAAATTCCTTCCCTTCTAGTCAAAGCACAATGTCTTTATCTGGATTTATATCCAGCCAGTTGTTTCTTTTAATGTTAGAAATTCCTTTAAACTGACAGTATTTTACTACAGGCAGGTTTTCATGTTTGCCAGATGCTTGTTGGATGTTTCCTCTGACCCTTGACGATGGAAGTGCACTTGAAACCGACACCCCCTGTGGAAATGTCAAAAGGCCCTTTGGGTTTGCTCAGCTTGATGATGCAACGGCAGGCAGCATAGGACAAGGTTCACACACAGCTCAGTGTCAAAAGGTCCAGTTCACTCCACGTTTAGGGAGTTTCTGTGTGGAGACAATGAGACAATAAGTAACCTCCCGTCAGACACACAGTGAGTGTGTTTTCTGAACTTCCAGCCTCAACCAAAGTGCATTGTGTGAGCTGCTGGTCTAGAATTATAAAGAGGGGAGGCAGGACGTTGCTGCAGAGACCTGACAGAAATCTGTTCAGCAGCCAAATCCAGCAGAGGGCAGGAACCCACTTCCTGGAGAGGCATGGCACATTTTCATGTAGCTCACAACTAGCATATTTCAGTGAGCTTGCACAAACATGTCAGATTGTAATAATCTCGTTGGTTGAGTTAATAACAGACATATGACAAGAGAAGAGGAAGGATTCCAAAGGCATATCTCTGCTGCTTAATAAAAGAAATGCCAGTTTTGGACATAGTGATTTTTAGCTATCAGTTGTACCCAATGCTTGTCCTGGTGAAAAAGAAAAATCAAAGGCATTTTCAAAATTTTCAGTAATTGGTCTTTATGGTTGAAGTTAGCTGTTAGCCACCCTGAGCTGTGAATAGCTGCAGTTTTGCGTTCCTGTCAAGGTTTAAATCTTTCAGTGAGCTTTTTTCTGCCTCTGAGAAACGTGTGAGCCCATGAATGTTTGTTAAAAGGTGGAGCACAACCTGAAAAGATCTGCAGATCCACAAGCAAGAGCAACAGATGGAGA
>JAPZDX010000006.1:26132902-26143773 GCA_029783625.1 Naso annulatus | reverse complement strand
AACACTCACACTCACTTCACACTCGCTTTAAATTAATATTTAGCAGAGGCTACAGATGAAAGATTTACACCCTTGAATCTATGTGAAAAATCAACTTTACACACATGAACTACAAAACCGTTCATCTTTGTCAAGCTTTACAAAATGAAAACAAAAAAGAATTTGTGCACATGAATGTACATATGCACAAATGAATAAATTTTGTGCATAAATTAGTAGTTTGAACTGTTGAATTTATCGGGGTTTTTTTTGCATTTGTTGACAGAAAATGTCAAAATAAAATTCTCGTGGTGATTTTTAAAGTGTGTGATGGCTGCGATAATGAATGGGAATTGAACATGAATCTCCGTCTCTCTGTCTAAAATCCAAATACTTACCCTAGATGGATGCGATCTAAACAATTTATGTGATTTTATGCTCGACCTCACTGTGTCACCTCTCAGCAGTGGCGTGCGTGGGGGTGGGGGGGTTGATGGACAAAAACGCTGTGCACTAAAGTGCCCTGCTAAGTCTTTTTTGAACGGCGGCGAGATTAAGTCATGTAAAAATATGTGGGGACCAGCTGCTTCTTGCATCGGGTAAAAAAATAAAACAAAATCACACTGACCTACAATAGAGTTACAATTTTATTTTCAGTGACATATTAGACCTTAAAAAATCAACAGTTCATTGGGATATCAATGATCAATATCATAGCAAGCCTTTCTTACATATCTTCAAAGACACAGCACTTTAAAAGGTGACAAACATTGCTGCAAAATGCAAAGTGAACTTACTTAATTGAGCAATATTGTGTGGAGGTCCACATAGAGTATATGTTGAAAGACAGGCCATTAAAATTCACTCCCCGGCCCGGGCCACCTTTGGCCCCCAGGCCGCACTTTGGATATGCCTGCCTGAAGCTCACCAGTGGGGCCCTGCCCCTGCCCCTGCCCTACGGGTGCACAGTAGGTACCCTTTCAATTTTTCGCAGTAGGTGCCCTTTTTATTTTTGCCCCCCTGCCCACATGAACATTGCGTTTGGAGGCGCTGTGTGTTTTTCATTTGATGTTAGGTGTCATAGTGAAGCTGGAAAGATAATATTTCCACTGCCACAGTTCTCTGTCAGACAGCATCACATTTTCCAGTGATGCTTGTTCATGTTGCTCTGAGCATCCACCATGAAAGAAACGCAACACAACTTCAGAGATGCTGCTGATGTGCTGTGTTTGCTCCGTAATAGCGGATTATCAGTAAGATATTTAGAGACACGTGAAGTGGAGGAGACAAGGGGTCAGGGAAAAAGGAAAGAACTTTAAATGTGTGTTTGGTACTTAAACATATGTTTTTATAGCAGGGTATCATAATATTGCTTTGACTGACAGCTGTCAATATAAATTAAAACAGTTCCACAGGCTACAGCCTTTTAAAATGATGTTAAGTTTTAATGTTCACTCAAACTTCAGAGGTTTAACGCAGATGTCCCAATAAACAGGCGGGCGTGTAGATTTAAAACATAAGACACAACTCAAATTTAGCACCTGACATACGAACATTTTATGTATTCATAAACTGAAATATTGCACAACAACAAGCACAAGCAATGTATGAATATTTGAAAATCTTTGAGAATTCAGAATTTTTCTGGGATTTTTTCAAAGACATTAGCTTTTCATACTTAGATAACATGTTTTCCATTCTGTACCTTTGAATTTGTTTTCTTACTTCTTATATTCACTGTGACTCTAACTCTTACTTTAGCAAAGCTATCGTATTTTACAGCTAACTGTTATTTAAAATGCACTGATGAAATCATTTCTGTGTCGTGTCATTTTTCCATCTAAACGCTAATTTGTTCCCTCCTTTTCCGTCCTCTTCCCTCACCTGCCAGAAATTGCTCATACACAAAATAAGCTACTGCATTGATAAACACTAATATACAAAATATTTACATACAAGTCTTTGTTTTAATAAAAACAGGCAATTAGCATTGATTTAATATATTTACGTTTCTTGAATTGTCAGCCCTATATAAATGCTTCTGACTGTTTCTGCGTTTTCTGCAGTGGTTTGAAACTTGAGAATCAGCAAAAACACAGAAAAAATATACTTCATCACAGGTAAAAGTCCTGCATTCATGATTTTATCTTAGTAAAAATACACCAGTACACCAATAGGATCCCTGTACCTGAAGCATTGCCGTTAGTCAGCAGAACGGTTTCCTTGTCCCATACAGTTCTATCATCAGACTATTTAAATAAATGCATTTAAGTGCATGTTCTAATGTTGTAACTTGTTGAGGTGCAGAAAATAATAATATAACAATTACTGTTGGTTTTTTGTAACAATAGTCTCGTTTTACATGTACACTCTAATCCTCTTTAACTACGAACCACAATAATCAGATAAATGTCACAGAGTAAAACATCCCTCTGAAACGCAGAACGATCAAGATCATTCATCGTCTTGTTAACAGCCTGACAGACACTTCAAAATAGTTTTTTGGTACAGAACTTAAAGTAGGCTAGATGTACTTAGTTACTTATTTCAAAAACTTATGCAAAACACTTGTTTCTGAGGCATCCAGAAACAAGTGTAAAAGAATGCTAAAAGCTAAATGCTTAAGTTTCTACTCAAACAAAATCAGCCAGTAGTTTGGTTGCAATTTTATCTGATTTTATCCACGACCTTAAATTAAACACTGTGATGTCACTCTGGTCACATAAATGCTGGTTTATGAATTAATGGCAGCCAAGTTCCAGCCAGAAGCTCAACTAGAGTAAATATAATGCTGAAAGGCACTGGAAGATTTCTCATCTAAAATGTTTTTACCTGTAGTGGTCCGGCTGCCCTCATTCTTCTGCAGTTTAAGACAGTCACAGCGCAACCAGTAGCTTCCTCTTTTTAACAGCTCGCCACATCCGTCATAACTCACATAAAGACAAACTGTAGCTCACAGCTAAAAGACAGCGTGTGGTTTGAAATACACAAACATCTCCATCATCTTTAATTTGTCTTTTATTGTCGTAGAAAAGCAATCTTAATGTTTCCTTAATGTCTAATTTTACATGTGTTTTTATGCCTCTGTAGTGATCATTGGATTGCCTTGTGTCTGAATGGTGCTATTTTAATAAACTTCACTCTGATTCACTGTGCTGGTTGTAAATGTAACACACAAGCTTTAGTGACTGAACCCTGCGGTCCTCATTAGTCTCTTTGCTTCCAGTCACAACACAGTGGCTTACATATTTGGTCAGAATTTGGTAAAAAGAATCTGAACTTTTGATGTATTACTATAAAAAATATTAGACCATAGATTTGAATTTTGCTTAAAAAGAAACTTCTAAACTAAAATTCACATGAAGTAGACAACAGGTTTTTAAAAAAACCTGCAGTAAGCGCCGCTAGCTAGCTAAAGCTAACTTGTAATAGCCTAGCATAGCTAAACCCAACTTGCCAACTTTTTTTTGTTTAGTATCGTTCTATCAATTTTGATGCGCTAACATTATAACTGAGTTTGTTAAACAACTTGAAGGCGACATTACCAAACATTAAAAGCTCAAACTACAACATGAAAGTTAATGAAATTAAAACACTTTATAATCAGATAACTTCAACTGAAATAAGTGGTTAACTTTAACAATAAATACAAAATAAATTCACTGTTTTGTAGTTAGATCACTGCTGTCTTTCCCCTTACAAGGGATTCAGGAGTCTGAAATATTAAATTAGCGTTTAGGTCTCAGTTTTGTTATCAGGGTGGACCTGAAAGTGATGCAGAGTCTACAGTCTAAACAGTTGCCAAGTCAGGAGAGGGGCGGGACTTAAGTGCAGGGGCGGGGCAACACATGACCAGTGAGAGGTGTGTGCGCGCGCAAGTTTCTACAAAGTTTGGCCATGTCTCATGAATCCATTTGGAAGTTATGCACATTTTTGCAATAGGCCCTCCAACCAAATTTCAGCCTCCTGTGGTGAAACTGTAGCTGCTAAAAAGTGGAGAATTTCTGTTGACCGACAGACCGACAGAGCAACCTACCGAGCTGCTGGTCTCAGCTAAAAATTGATCATTCCTGCACATGTACACATATCTCATCTATGAAATAGCATACTGCGACTATTTCATGACCTGCATTAATCTGGGTTACAATTTAAATTTTTCAGTTCTTCTTCCCTGTTTCAATGCCAGCAGCAAGTCACAGCTGTGTCCAGTGCTCCCCATGTTTTGATGGTCATTTCTGATATGTCTGCCAGTGTAGCAGAAATATTCAAACTTGTCTTCAGTGCAAATCAACGTATTACAAGATTCTTGAAAAGTGAACTGTTTCTTATTAGTCCTGTAACATGCTTTCTTCTTGCAGGAAACTCATTAAAACAAATACATTTAAATGAAAAACAGACTAATGATGGGTAATGAATCTTCTACATGAAAGATGACTCATGGAACATTTTACTGCATATGAGAGGGAAAATCAGAGCATGTAAATGTGAAAAATATATTAATGAGCATTTGGGTAAACGTAAGCATGTAATGACAGGACTCAGCAGATAGTGAGGAATTCAGGTTGTGATTGCAGACAGAGGACATTTAAACCTGAGCATGCAGCAGCATTAAACAGTAAACTTTTATTGTTAAAGCTTTGGTAGAAACATGACATTATGTGATGATGTGAGTCTCAGGTGATTGACAGGTGATTGGAGGGCTGCTATTGGCTGTTTCACTCCTGCTCTTTGTCCTCTCCATGGGTGATAACGTAACACAAGTTCTTGTAGTCCAGGTTTCCAGCAACATCCAAGGGAAAGTTTGTGAACATCTGGTTTACCTAAAAGACAGGAAGTGAATGAGATGTCTAAATGACTTGAATGCAGCATCAGTGCATGTGTGGCTGTGCAGGCAACCAGACAAAGAGCTCTGTGTTTGAAATTTGGAGCTGAATCTCTGTGGAATTTAGTTTCACATTTATAATCCTGTTCACAGCTTCAGAAATCCCTTTCAACTGAACCCAGAACTATGATAAGTCACTGATGCTGCTTCACGTAGATGGATTTCCCACAGTGAACACATGTCCCAATACTAACCTACGTGTTACTACAGAGCGGTATGCAGGTTCTCCTTTGAATTATCTACAGTACAGCAACAAACCAGACAAGAATTCCCAATGTAAAGGTGCTACAGCATGTATCTGTCAGTAATATATAAGCCTTTCATCATGGTAGCATAACTTCATCTGTCTGTGTGAGAGATTAGCAGATCATGGGCATGTTACCTCGTCCTCTGTGAACTTGTCAGCCTGTGACATGAGGTGATATTTGATGCTGTGAAAAAAAAAAAAGTTGTCACTTTCGTTACTCACGCTTTGATCGTGACAAATATTTTTCAATTCCACTCGCCTCAGCTGAACTTTGTGCACAGGTGCTAATTAGCAGGTGTTAGCATGTTAGCATGCTAATCTAAGATAGTAAGTGTGGTACACATACCTGCTAAACATCAACATGTTAGCACTGAGACAGTGTTAGCGTGGTGATGTTAGCATTTCGCTTTTGCCGTAAATAAATTACAAATTCATACTCCTCTCCTCTCACGATGCCTTTTCCTTCGGGGTCAAAGATCTTGAATGCATTTAGAATAGTTTCCTCAGGGTCCGTTCCTAAAAAATGAAAGATGTTTTATAAATGAAACTTTGATGCCAACATTACACAAGAAAGTAGTGTTATGACGGATGGAGAAAAAAAAAGAGGTTAGATTATGTCTTTCTGTTATTAAGCTTCAAAGGAAGCAACAAAAAAGTATTAACAAACGAAATGAAAGGACATTTTTACAGCTTTTTCCTTTTTTTTTTTTACATCAATGTGTATCAGCACTGCTCTCATTCATCCAGTGTATGAGGGTTCAAATCAAGTTGAAAACATGTCTACCTATACCTTTGCTTATTGAAGCAAATAAGCATACCCATTGCCCCTCCTGATACCATAACGTTTGAAAAAACATGGCAAAAGTGTCCTTTTGGATGACCCTATGGTAGATAAAACATGGTAAAGTGCCAAGTGGACAAATGTCAATTGCCCTCACTGCATACAACAGGTGCCCTTTTTAATATCTTTGCCCTTGCCCCACAAAAATCCTGAGGATGCCAGTGTGACTAACCTTTGAGCTTCTCGCCAAACATGGCGAGGAAGATGGTGAAGTTGATGGGGCCGGGAGCTTCCTTCATCATCTCATCCAGCTCGTCATTGCCGACATTAAGACGACCTGCACAAAGACAGACGGAGTTCACAGACAGATCAATCATGACACACCAAATTCACAGAGAACTGATGACTGAATATTGGTTGAGCAGGAAGCTGCAGTCAGACTCACCCAGAGCAGCATACGTGTCCCTCAGGTCACCTTTGTCAATGAAGCCATCTCTGTTCTGGTCCATGATGGTGAACGCCTGCAACCAAAGACGCACCGAGGTTTGATTTTTCTCTTTTTGTACATGTTATCATTTCTCACATTTTACAACCATGAAGCATCTTCACGTTAAAGTGCAGGTTTTCACCAAGTAACACACTTTCTTATAAAATAACTGCAATTACTTTCACTTTATCAAATTTATCAGTTTGGAAAAGTTTTATGTGCATGAGAGATCAACAAGTGAAAACATGAGGCAGAAATCCAACAGTCTGTGGCTGCCTGCTCAGACAAAATTGTTTATAAGAAATGATTATTTAAATGTAGCTTCCAAACACGTCTCACCTCCTTGAACTCCTGAATCTGTGACTGCTCGAACATGCTGAACACATTGGAACCAGCCTCGGCCGTCTTCTTTTTCGCCTTCTTTGGTGACTGATGGAAGAATGTGAGAGATTGTGTGGATTTTAAAGTGTTTTTCATGGCAGCTACTGATATGTCCGCCATTTCTTCAAACACATATTGTTGAAGCATATAGGTACCCCTTTATTACAGCTGTTTTGTGACTTTTGATTTCACAGAATTTAGTTTTTGTTTGATGAATTACCAGCTAACCAAGCTGGCCACTAGCTGTCAGCGGCTAATGTGCTGCTAATGCAACTTTTAAAAATTGTTATTTTTTGGCTAACTGTTGTGCATTTTGCTCTTTTAACTTTACTCGTGAACTTCACTTGTTTTTATTAAATACTGCTGTGTTCTTCCTTTGAGAAATGTAGATATCTTTTTGGTTATAATTTCTTTCTTTTAGCTAATTCTTAAAATGAAATTGCTCTAATTCTTGCTTGTGGAATCTCATAGTTCTCTAATTTGTACTCACAATCACTAAATTTGTTTTCACAGTTCACGTTTTACCGCTGCCTGCAGTAACCTTCGCTGTCTTCAACCTTCATTGCAAGTGCGTTTACCTCAGTGCAAAGCTGTACATGCATTGTGAAGACAGAGGAGACAAAAGACAATGCTCCAACAGTGGCGTTTAGTGTTATCTATTTATATCTATTTATGCATTTGGCTTCAGTTCAATGACACCAACATATAAGAGTCATTTGGCACATGCAACAGCCACTGTGACGTCTGGTCCATCTACTTTGGATCCCTGAGAGAGCAACTCTAAGAAAACACATTAAAATGGTCCAAACACGTGCAAATTCTCCTCCATTGTTCTTGTGTTCATCTGAGCACTGACAGCAATCTTTCCCACACATTTTACCAAGAGGTTTGGATGTCAACCTTAACCACACTGTAACTGTCACATGATGTTTTTATATAATTCCTGATAGAGCTGTTACTGCTCTCAGAGATACAGTTACTTCCATTCATCCTTGTGCGCTGACTGCAGAGTTTAAAATATCAAATGTAAAGTGGATTTTCCTTCAGAGTTCTGGGTTGACCAAGAGGACAGACCTGAACACACAAGTCTAGGAGAACAAACAAAGGAAGATGAGAAGGAGAAGGAAGAGAGTCTTACCATGGCGACAAGTTTTTCAGCACGTCCTGAACTTCTTGAGCAATAACCTCTAAGTCTCCCTCCTCAGTTATATAGACCTGACAACATCAGCCATCTCGGCTAAGTTTAGACAATAGTGGGTGGATCAATATTTCAGGTATTTCTGCCTTATAGAGACTGAACACTACACACCCATCTTCATCATCCATAAACCTTCTATTGTTATCCGTCATATTGACAGGGGGAGCTGTCACCAGGGAGCCGGAATAGGTCATGAACAAATGCTCATACTTGAAGCTTCATTCAGGCTAATCATAGCTCCCAGCAGCAAGCACATTAGCTCTAAAATAAAATAATATCTTTGTTGCATGGAAGAGGTTTTGAACATTATGCAATGGCCTCTGAAGCCAAATAAGAAATTTCATTTCATGTCACAAGTTTCATTGCAGTTTTTCTGTTTATATATCAGTTTCTTTTGAACTGACTGAATCACAGAGCGACTCAGGACAAACGTCAAGCAGATTCACTGACTTTGATTTAGATAAATGATAAAAACATTTCTACTAAACCGTGAGAAGCTGAACAGAGTGCTGTGATGAAACAGTCCGAGTGATCCTGTCACACTTCTGAACTGAACCTTCGGCTCACAGACAGACAACCTTGAAACTGAGGGACATGTTTTGGATGACACATGTCTTGGATGTCGGCGATGTCATCTAAAGCAGGTGTATATTTTTATATCCATTTATGGCGAATGGTTTTTATGTACTGCAGGCCCATGCATATGCTTGTGTGTGTGTACACAGATGTACACTCAAGTAGTTCCAGTTTAACAAGTAGTTAACTTGCATCAACTGGTCCTGTTGTGGTACAACTGCATAAATGTGTTAATTACATCAACGTCATATCCATGGCAACAATAAAAACACATTTCTACAACAATACAAAGACCGAAGTAACAAAATAAGCACAAAAATTTTAATCAAGCGAACACTGAAAAAACACCCCAGGTTATGGATCCATGAATAAAGTCAAGGGATCAATAATTAAAGTTTCTATACAAATTTACATCTGAATAACTAACATTATAAATCTGATTATTAAACTGAGTTAATAAAACAGTTTTTAAATTATATGATTGATATTGACCACTTATGATAGTGTGACAGTTTAAATAAACTGTATCAAATTTTAGAGATGATCCATGTTAAATACAAATTGGATCAAATGACGGGTTATCAATAATTCTGATATTTTAATTCCTCTTCTACTAAAAAACGTGTTGTTCTTATTGTCCTGGATGTTTCTGTGCAGAATGATGCAGTTCGGGCTACTGCACCAGGGATTTTATGGCATCACATTTTGTTGAGAGTGTAGCCTAAAGAATAAAAATATTTGTACTTTAAAGATGTTTGTGGAATTTTTCCAATGAGAGACCTGGACTGGATGTCTTAGAAAGAATACACTTGACCTTTTTATTAGGAAATTAACTAAAATAAATCTGGAGAAAACTTAACTTGGACCACAGAGGAGCTGGTCTTCAGCGCCCGTTGTGGTAGAGACCAGTCATGACATTCAGCGACCGCGGTCACTGGCATGGATTGGAGAATAAAAGAAGTGGTTTTCTCCAATAATAGATCCATGGTCACTGGACAGACCGCTGTTCGGCTACAACCCCCTCTCGCCTTTATATAATAAATCCTTGAAGGGCACGTGATTTAGTTTTACATTGCCACGTATTCTGGATCGCGTGCCAAATGCATCAACAACATTTTTAACGTTGTCATGAAGTTTCATCACATAACGGTGATGAAACTTCTCTCCTCTCGCGGCCAGGAGCATCTTTTGACGTGATGACGGACCGTCATTGACGGTGTACGCTTGACACGTCACAGCACGCCTGACCAAAGGCTGCACGGGCCCAGTCTGTACTGCTAACCTACTTACAACCTACTTAAAACTGACACTCAGCGTACCTGAGGTGTTTAAGTCGGTGTAATTAAAGGTGGATATTTTTTTTTCTACTTCCGCTTTCGCTCTGAAAGCGAGGCGTGTTTCTGCGGCGGCTCGTGCGCGCAGCCTGTTTCTGCGTTGTTGTTGTTTTTATGAGGAGACTCGAGCGCCGTGGCTCGTGATCTCATCCGCTGATTGCCGTGAGTCGGCTCGCCGCGCGCATGCAGCAGAATGGCTCGAGCGGTTCTAACGGCTCTGATGGCGGCAGCAGGGACCGACAGTCCTTCAGTCCGCTGCCCGCCGCCACGACGCGGGTGAGACGGTTCATACAGGAGCGACGCACGCTGCCTCTACCCAGAGTGATGGTGGTCTTCTCGGCTGCAGGTGACAGCGAGAAACCGGGCGATGCCATGTCCACCGCGGACTCTGCGGAGGACGAGCTCCGCAAGCCGGCCTCCCCAGCACCGAGCTTCCCCCTAAGCAAGCCGCTCCGTGCAGGGGCGGAGCAGGAGGTAGGCCGCGGTACCGGGTAACGCACATTTACACTGAAAACAGGCTCAACCAGCGAATAAAGCTTACAAAGAGCAATAACAAGATCATATTCAGCTGTAAATGTAAGAAACATTATTATCCATGTACACGTAAGATGTACCAAACTACTCAATAAAAACAGAAAAGTATTCAGAGCAGAGAAACTCATTTGAGTCACATTCACTCTGTTCCAGTTTCTCTATGAGTAATAATTCTGACAGTAACCAACACATGACATAGTTAACATTATTACACAGTGAGCTTGATGTGGCTGTGTTCAGGTGTCAGTGGTTGGATGACCCACCTGCACCTGTCATACCTGTCACATGACCAGGGTTCATGTCATATGTTGAGCCTGCTGATGATCCGCAGCTCAATAATCCTCTTTTTCTGTGGTGTGACAGTGAAGCTCAGATGCTTCATGCCTGCACACACACACTCACACACACACACACACTGCTCACAGCTACTCAGTGACCTGCGGAGTGCACAAGCCTTTATCCTGTTTGTTCT
>JAPZDX010000006.1:26066026-26079475 GCA_029783625.1 Naso annulatus | reverse complement strand
TCTGATCGGAGGCGGACTGTAGGATAATATAATATTCTTCTTCTTCTTCTGTTGCTAATTCTTCTTCTTCTTCTTTTTCTTCTTCTTTGTGTATTGGCAGATTGCAAACCAGCTATGTGCTTACCGCCTCCTACTGTATTGGACCGTGTTCATATGCAAGTGCACCCAGGCACGAAACAACGTTACTGAGGTGATAGCAGGCTGACGGGAGAGAGGGGAGGTGGGAGCACTTGTGTTTGGGCACAGTACGAAACAATTGTAGGCTACCTAATGTGAAAACACCCTTAGCCTTCCAGTCCTGGGTCAGTTCTCATGAGAGTTAGCCTCACCAAGGCATTTAATGGTTTTTGCAGCTGCTCTTGAAGTTACATTCAGAGTACTTGAAATGCCGCAGATTGAGTAAGCTTCATATCTCAAAGTAATGATGAACTGTTGTCTCTGAAAAGACTGAAATGACTCCCTGTTTACCTTGCCTCTTGCTTTCTTGCTGGTGTCTTAGCAACAGGTTCTTACCTAATGGGTAGAGTTACATCAGCCTTGTTGACAGTGAGTGAAAAACCTGCTGGAGAGTACAGAAGCAGCTAAAAAAAGAGCTCAAGTGAGGAATAACTAGCAGGATGAAAGGCTTTTAATATGGCGGTAATAGGCCAGGCAGAGGCAGAGGAGAGCCCAGCAACAGAGCAGACTGAGATGACTAAAGCAAACAATAAACGTTCAACAGACTGGAGAGAAGGCTGCCCTCATCTCTGACCTTCACACATCAGACACACGTTAGAGGACAGCTTGCAGACTCTTTTTAAAAATCGATTAAATTAACAAAAACGACGTTTCTACGTTTGTTTTTTTTTAAATCTGCAGCTAGCTTCTTTGCTAGCGTGGGTTCCGCTCTGCACTGCAGCAACAACAGTACCATTTCCGGTTCATACCCTTCAGAATAAAAGCGCGATCTCGGCCTGTGATCTTCGAAAAATGCTTCCGGTCTAGTTTTGTAGTTTTGTGTGTCCTCTGTCCTTCAGAGATTTGTCTTCACCCCAAACCAGTGGGAATGAATAAAACTGCGTTAATGTGATTCAAGGAATTAAACAAAATTAAAGTTTTTTTTTAAAAAAAGCAGCCCTGCGACACGGAAACAAAGATAATTTTTATTCAGAATAATCCGCAGATCTCATTGAGAAGTTCTCACCAGAGCCACTCTCGAGTCTTGACTGACAACAGTCCTGATGAAACATGTTAACCTGTGTGTTTTTTTTAATGTAATTTGAGTAGATTTGGTGAAAATTTATATTTTTAAAACCAGTGCAGTCAAAACCAAAACAATCTTTGGTGAAGTTTGCATGAAATGTTTATTAGTTTACTTTTTGGGTGCATCAACCTTAAAAAAGTATCATGTTATGTTTCAAAGTGTTACGTTAAATCCTGCTGCTGTTTCCTGCTGTATGCACAAACTGTAACAGGCTGCAGTGGCTGACCTGTAAAGTCAGCAGCCTATAGACATTGACATTTTTAGACAACCTTCAGTTTTTCTAGCCTGAGGTTTTTTAATAAAGTTCCTGATGTTCAAAATGTTTCGTTTCTGTCTCTGACGATAAAAGATCAGATGTGCTTTGGATTGAAAGGTTGTTTTGACCACAAACAGCTCGAGCTGCCGACGCCTTGTCACTGTTACCACAACAAATGACAGCAGAGACAATGATGCTGCTGGTGGATGAACCAGTTTCCTTTTTTTTCTAACAGCTTCGTCTTTTTATCTCTTTGTTCAAGAAGCACTTATTGTTATACACCATCATTTGTTACGAGAGTCTATCCCAGCATGCACTGGGGTTATACACTTTCTGTTTTGGCAGAATAAACATGACCTTTCATTTTAATATTTATTTAATAAAGGAAACTTTATTAACTAAGTGAAACAAGTACATTTTTAGCAGACTTTAAAATCGAAAGTACATCATAAACCCCTTTGTACCACCATACACAAGTTATTATTACACCATCATGATCAATTTGTCTGTCCTCATAATATAACAACAAAGCTTACACTGGTTTTTGCAGGACAGTAACACATTCTCTTTAGGTTAATTAACCTTGGTCAACCCAATAATAAAGAGCATTCAGTTTTAGCAGCCTGCTGGGACAAACAGAGTCATTTCTTTATGAAAAATAGAACCAAATCATATTTATACAACATCATACAAGAAAGTTAGGGTTCATGGCTGTAAGATCTACTGACAGGCTCAGTATGCTAGCACATTAACATACTGATCATCACTTGTCCTCTACTCATTTTTAGAGTGCTCCTCCGGCTTCAGCTTCTCTTTGTTGTCACTGAAGAAGGGTGCATCATTGCTCACTTGCACCTTGTCAAAAAAGTTGAAGTCTGCCACATAACGGCCACTGGTGGTGCTGAACAGCACCGGCTTGAACTCGTAACCCCACAGGATCTCCTGAGGGACGTACGAGGTGCGACTCTGGCACGTGGCTGCTGTCGACTCCATGGTGGCGTTGAGAGTGACCAGCAGCTCAAACTCACGGGTATGCAGGTTTTCTGCGGTCAGTCCTGCCAGCGGGCTGTGCTCGTCCAGAACGTGGAAGAAGGTAAGCGGCAGGATGAGGAAAGGACACTCGCTGCTGGAGTCCATGCAGAAATCCACTGAGCTCTGGTGAACTTGAGTCTTCTCGCCCTCCTTTGTCACATTGGAGTGGAGCAGTTTTCCTGTGAGCTGGCACTGGATCAGCAGGCTCTTCCTCATGTTAGCCACTCTCACCATCAGCACCAGCTTGCCTTGGCGCCGGCAAATCACTGCCGATTGGCTGAACTTGATGGTCTCTGCTCGTTTCTTTGGCCGAGCCAGTTTGGCGAGAAAGGCGCCGGTGACGAAGATCTCTGCCAGGCCGGTGATGACGAGTTGAGCAACCAGAGTGAAGATGGCCAGGGGACATTCCTCTGTGATGTAACGAAAGCCATAGCCAATGGTGGTCTGTGACTCCAGAGAGAACAGGAAGGCTCCGGTGAGGGTCTCCACGTTCATCACACAGGGCGTGTGGTTGGAATTCAGACCGGCCTCGAAGTCTCCGTTGCCCATGCTGATGAAATAAAAGAAGACCCCGAAGATGAACCAGGTCAGGATGAATGTGGAGGCAAACAGAGTGAGTTTGTAGCGCCACTTCATGTCTACCACAGTGGTCCAGATGTCATGCAGGTATAGCTTGACCATCCCCTCCACATTGTCAATCCGCACATTGTTGTGCCCGTCCTTGGACACGATCCTTCGCCGGACCTCCGCTTTCTTAGTAGCCATGTTGCTTTGAATGGATTTAAACTGACTTCTGATGTTTCAGTTTCACTGTTAATGAAAGATCAACAGACATATTACTATATCTGAGCTGCAGACATAGTCATACCGATCATTTCAGTTCTATCTGTTTACACTGGGGATGTAAGAGATTAGATTTTTTGCCGATATCCGATATGCTGATATTTTACAACTAATGTGGCTGACAAGAGATCATCAAGTCTCTTCTGCAGTGGAATTTACATACAGTAATGTTATGCATACTGTTCTGGCCCACTGGCAAATGCAGGCATAAAATACAAAGCTTAAAATTAAATAATATTCATTCCTTGTGCAAACGAAGAAAAACACTTGTTACATGTCATATTTACTTAAGACAATAGCTTTTCAACAAAACAAGTAAGATACATCCTACTTAAAACTAGATAATGCTCGCAAAGACAAAGTAAGTAAACATAATGTCTGTCCACGTGTGAAACATGGCACTGACTTGTGCGTTTAATCAAGCAAACAGCAGCCAATTATTTTATCTGTTGTTGTGTCAGCAGGTATTGGCGGACTGGCCGATATCCAATGGTTAATTTTAATGCCAATACCAGCTGACACCAATAACATACAGATAATATTTGCATTTCTACATTACACTTATGATTCAATCATATCTCAAAAACACATTTTGTTCCTCTCTGGTCGCATCTGGTCATTTTTGAGATTAAATCTGTCTCCAAGATTTGTGACGTGTTTTGGAACATGCTTTAGTAGCTTTCAGTTAAATACAGAGTGACGAGTAAAGCATCGAAAATGTAGAACAAAATAGTACTACCTCAGTAAAGCACCATATCTCTGTTTACCTGAAGACTGAAATTTTCAAAACTTTGGTTTGTTCTTTTAAAGCTGATCAATATTTGTCCTCTTGAGAGGAAAAAGGCACATCAGAGGATTTCAAACAAAAATATAACAGGTTTGATCAATAAAATAATTCATACTGCTGTTACCTTCACGGTTTGAACAGTGACAAAGTTGAAAGTTAACTTGTAGTAAATCATTACGCAGTGCGAGAACACCTGCTGTAACTTCAAATAATCAATGATTCCTTAATAAATCTGACAGTGTGTTTTATACTCACATTGTATTGCTGTGTCGAGCAGTCTCAGGTGTGTCTCTTCACCTGTCTCAAGGTCTCACATAGTCTGTAAGACGAAGCTGCCAGAGGACATCTAGTTCAGTGTCTTCTTTCTCCTATTGTCTGGACTCTGAGCACTGAACTTTGGCACAGTCGCTGGAACAGAGATGAAGACAAAGCAGAGCCGTAAACTCTGATCTGCATGTGGGTTGGCTTCTGTTTCTCCGCCTTCTCTACCTGTCCTCAGGTGGGAACAATACTAAACACTTTGACTTTGTTCTGCTGCTTTTATGGTTGTTGTTGCTTCACACACATTTACTGCTTCCAGTACCTGATTGTTCTCTGAAGGACATTGTGATTTATTGGGACACTTGTGGTGTCAGTGCATACAAACAGCAGATTCACGTCGGACGCTGCGAATGAAAACTGGAAAAAGGCTGAATTAATTGTGACAGTATCAGTTGATGTTAGAGACAAAGAAATTTATGAGTAAAAAACAGACATGTTTAAAGAAATTGAGGTTAAAGTGCTGAATGACATTTATGTTTAAGTTTAAACAGGTCAGAGCTAAGTGAAGTTAAAGGGTTATTTCAGCTCGAACACCAGAAGGAGTCAAAGCACGGAGGGAGATGTAAAGTGAAACGATAAAAGAAGCCAGAAATGTCAGAAGTTAAAGTGAAGTTTTGGAAAAGATAAAATGTAAAAAAAGAAAGAATATGTCATTAAAAGTGAAAGCTGAAGTTGAGGCTCTGAAAGGTCAGAAGAGGAGTAAATGTTGAAAGCAGGTGTCATTTAAAATATAAATAGAAAGTATCAGTGGATCTGTGCCCAGTTTACACGGTTCATAATACAGAGAATGAATGAAAAAGTGTCAGTATCAGTCAAAGTGAACAAACTTTAGAAATGTTTCTTTAAAATCAGTAACTTTATGACCTTTGGTCTCACTCTTCAGCTTTGTTATTAACCTCATGATTACAAAACTCCCTGAAGGCTCTGTGTGTGTGTGTGTGTGTGTGTGTGTGTGTGTGTGTGTGTGTGTGTGTGTGTGTGTGTGTGTGTGTGTGTGTTTTACGAAATTATGACATCATTAAATCATTTCCTTGTTCTTTGAAGACAAAATATAGTACAACTCACTTTAAAAGAGGTCATTTGTCAGCTGATAAAATGGTTCAAAGGGTCGGACCCCACCTACTGGACAAAAAGTAGAATGCATGTGGATTTTCTCCTTAATGCTGCAGTTGCTTCATTCAGACCAAATCAGGTGATTTGGAGAAAATGCAACTTTTCTCATTCATTTAAATGGGGCTCATCTATTTCGGCTGCAGCAGTTGCATGAAAAAAACACAGCTGGCTGCAGGGGAAAAAGCTGAAACCAGCTCAGATTTACAAGAGAAGCAGCCCTACGTCACGCTGTGGCAGCCAATCATGTTAAGGGGTCGTCTTCCAGCAACTGACTGCCACCCTTGGATAGGGAGAGGAATAGAGTACTCAACCTGACGTCCCACAGTGGGTCCTGTTGTGTTCATTAAGTGACACTCCCTCCACCGGACAACCCTGCAGCGTTTTACTGGCTCACCTGACTTAGCCTGAATGCAGCCTTCATGATGACAGCCTTCAGTCTTCAAGGCTTCATGACAGATTTCCTGATCTTTCATCGAAGTTATATGAAAATAAATATGAAAACAGAAATTAATAAAAACTAACGGGATTCATGCTCTTTAGTATTTTTCTGTACTGCACAGATACACAATATCATTAATAAAATTTAATGTCACACAGAATGACAATTATTTTTATTTACAAAAAAACATGAACTTGTTCCACTCCAGTAGTCAGTGTATTAATTAGCATGTCTGTCTAAGCAGTGATAAAGTAGTACAGACAGTATGAGTTGATGATATATCACACATGAAGAATAATACAGGTATTCATGAGCAGAATATGAGCATTGAAATAAAGTTCATGACACACTTAAATGTAGTTTTACTCAGATACATGGTCATTTTTTATATTTTAATGTGCAGCATTTAACAGTGATTTTTTTCAATAATTACATCATGTGTTTAAAAATGAACCTCCACTCACAGATGCTGACAGGAGGAGAAAGAGTCAACAATACATTAATAAACTCCTACATGTGTTTACATCTACATTATGGTGTGTCATAGACCATTTCTTGTTTATATGCTGCTTATGAATGCTGTGAGAGGGAAACCTGTGGTTCTGATTAAACATCATTTCAGCCTGATTCTTATGACAATCAGCCCACGTTTCCTCTGCTGGAAAACGTTCACGGAGCTGCACTCGTTTGTTCACATGAAAAGTGACAGAAACGGGTTTTGTAAGTTCACATCCTGCCTGTTTTCTTGCCTCCGCACAGCTGGCCGATCGCAGCGTGAAGTGGGCGTGAATGTCGAACTGTTGGTTTTAGAAAGTGACAGAAACTGTTGGACAGAGAAACTCTCTATCAGACGATGCAAAGCTGTCTGGAGGAGAAGCTGTGGGACTGTCTGAAAACTTCTGAAGGAGAAGATAAATGTCCTGCAAACGAAAGAAGCTACAACACCCCCCAAAAAAATTCAACTGGTGATTTTAGAGGTAAACTGTGAAGTTTATCATAACTGCACAATACAATGAGTTCTTCCTCCGGGGAGCATCGAAGAGTTCAGTCTATTTTCTCCTTGTCAGGGATCACAGTGATGGTGAGGGGCAGATTCCAACCTGATGAGTGTGACGACGCCTCTGCCGGACGAGCAAAATGCTCTCAGCCATCATCAGGAGGTGGGAATAAATAACTCACTCCGTGAAGGTGAAGTCTGTCTCACTGTCCACGGTTCACTGTGGTGGGGGGTTGGCGGTGGTGGCCTTCAAGATGCCTCGCAGCACCTTGTAGTTGTTGAGCGGTTGGTTCTCTTTGGGGGGATAACAGGGGCCGCGATCTGTTGAGTAGGAATAAGGGAACCGCAGAACCCAAAGACCATCAGGGGGCAACACCAGATCTGTCTGCTCAGGATGGAACACTGGGCAGGGAGGAGGACCGGGCTGCACCTGAACACAAACACATTCATTAATAATTGTGTCATTCATACATAAAACTGAACATTTTGACTCCTGAAGGATCACAGGAAGTTCACACATGCATCATTTATCGTACCCTGGAAAAATAAATATCTGTCATCAATCGATCGGATCTCCTGTGGAGCTCTCACAGTATCAGCCTGGCTTACTTAAGATGTGTACAAAGCAGAAGATTCATGAGTTAGACGAATTATAAATGTAGGTACTTTAACACCTAAAGCTAAATGTGACACTTAGTAAACAACAAAGCTTCCAAACTGTTGCAGCTTCCAGAAAATGTGATGCATTTGATGATAAACTGGCCCAAAGCATCGTGTCTCCAACAAACTCGTGTTTAAATTTGCAGACTGGAGCCAACATTTTTGTCACAGGAAGTGGAGGATCACAGTTTGACTAACCGCTGATCTCTGAAAGTGTTGCACACTGCAAGAAGCACTGAAGATGGAAGCAGAATGAGCTTTTAAACACGTTTAACTTCAGGGTTACTGAAGGTTTCATTGAGTTTAATCTGAGACTTTTAAAACTTTTTGAGTTTCGCAAAGAATGACACTAATTTTAGCACTTAGAACATTGGAAGTATTATCCATAGATTCATATTTAAGGAAACTATATTCAGCGCTTTGTAAGACTTTTCATCTACTGAAATCAGAGACTCAGAACCAGCTGTTTTTTCTGCTGAATCCTTGTTAATCCTCTGCTCTGCTACAGATGTCTCTCCTTTTATGACTGATTCTTTCCTGTTAATGTGATGCTTTATTGTTTTGTTTGTTGACTTTGTTTTAATGACGTAAACTTGTGACACACTTGTAAAAGAGGACTTATGTTTCTTAATGTGTGCCTGTAAGGGGTAAATAAAGGTTATATATAATAAATACATGTAATTTTAGCATTTTTTCAGTGTCCTGAACATAGAAGTGATAAAAGTGACGTTTAGCTGTTCACCTGTGGGTTGAGGGAAACCTCCAGTGGGGCATCAGGCACCACGATGAAAAGTCGAGCCACCTGGGCGTAGTGAGGCTTCAGGCCACGGCCCTGGGATGGGGAGGGGATGTACAGCGGCATGTCAGTGTTAAGCACCCTGGTGGCGGGATCTTTGGCACCCCCTGGCCCAAGAACCTTGACTATTTTATCAGGGCCACAGCTAATGAAGCGTCTTCCCCTGCTGTCTTCGTACTCGAACCCCACAAAGACTCGAGCCATGTCGTCTCTCCTGCGACTCCTGCCCAGCCCTCCAGTGCTCCCACGCTTTCCCACCAGGGTCTTGTTGGGTGCCGGCCACGAAGAGGTGCCTCCATCCAAAGGCTCTGTCAGTCCTGCGTCCTCCTCCGACCGAGAGCGAATCACCAGGTCCCAGGGTAAAAGAAAGGAGGAGCCGGGCAGGAAGCCTGGCTGTTCCAGACCTGTGTGGCAGTTGTATGACTTGGCTGGACCCAGTTTGACCAGCGACCAGCTGGAGAACTTTGGCAGCAGGCCTTTGGGGCAGCCGGAGTGCATCATACCCGGGAGGTACTCCACAGTGGAGGGCTGGCGGTCGACAAGGCTTGGCCTCTTTTGCTGGACTTGTGCTTCGGTTCCATCACCGTCCCCGTAAGGCCCCAGGCTGTCCGTGGACTGGCCTAAACTGAGAGCCAGGCTGAGGCTGGTGTCTCCGGGCGTGTGGCTCTGAGCTGTGCTCGGCTCCTTCAGCCTCTCTGCATCGCCGGACCCTGACGCCTCACACGGGAGACGTTGAGCTTGGTTGCAGGCGGGGGCGGGGTCAGGAGTGCTGGGCTGGAACACGGGAAAGTCGATCCTCTCCAGCTTTCCGCAGCATTTCTCCTCCAGCATCTGTTCAGGAGGAGAGCGGTTACAGAACACAAGCAACAAAACAAAAAGATGCTCATGTTTGTGATGACATGTCTGCAGTGTTCAAGATTCTAATTAAACTGGCTGTAATCACCGTTTTATAATAACACTGTGATCATGTGAAAGGTGTCGCTCGTACTGATGAACCTACAGATTACGATCACGTGGTTCTGCAGCTCAGCAGCTGATTAATGGTTTTACAGTGAGTTTTAGTTTATTCAGCTGCAGCTTCACTGTTCTGTTTCACTTTCACTGCCTTCATGGTCATTTGAATGAAATATATCATGACATGTCAGAATTGATTTTTCTGTTCTGTTTATGCTGCGGTCAACATTTCTAATTTCTTGTTGCATTAGGCCAGTGTGGGTGATGTTATAAATTAATCAGCAGGATTCCCTTTATGGGAGACTTTATGGATTTTAAGGATTTTTTTTTTTTCATTAATGAAGCAAATATTCTCCCCACAGATAAAGATGTTCCACCTCCACAAACAGTGAGAGTAAACAGGGTTTGTCTGAGCTGCAGCTGCTGTGAGGGAGTGGCGTGTGAATCCTGACCTGGTAAAAATCGTAATTAGCAGCCTGGATGTCAAACGGATCCTCGCGAGGAGCCTGCTTCCTGCCACAGTTGCAGGAGCTGGTGGAGCGCCCCCTGCTGTTGTGGTTCAAGATGGGAGGGTTGCGATCCATGTCTGGCTTCTCTCCTACAAAAAAGAATGTCAGAATTCATGCATGTGTGTTATTGGTTTCATCTTAACCTATTTAACAGAAACATGCATGCACATGAACAATTTTTTCTTTCCTGCAGATATTTAAACCTTTGATGTATTAAAAGTTTTTTGGTTCCTTACAACTAATTAGTGGGCAGTTAACTGAAATGTAACTGTTAATGTAAATTTCACTAAAAGGTTTCCAGTGAGCAGATTGTTAAATTGTAAACACTGTGAACACATTCAGCAGGCTTCCGACCTCTTTAACACAGCAGAGGGAGAGAAGATGACAGAGAGTATTTCACCTGGTTGAGGCAGCAGGTGGAACTTGTGAACACAGTGTTGGTCCGTCAGGCTTCGCTCCTCACACAGCTGGTGGCCGTTGCTCCAGAACTTGTAGCAGTCCTCGTGAAGCTGCAGTGCATAGCGCTGGAAAGCGACGCCGCGGGCGTGCTGGCTGTACACGCGCAGAGCCTGAGCCAGCTGGTTTTTGTGCACTGTGGTGGTGTAGTTATGGGGCAGGTTGGACTGGTACGCGCTGTGAGCCAGCGGCAGAGCTTTCTGACACCTGTTCTCAGAGAACTTTGTGTCAGCATCAAGGAAACCCTCCAGAACCTTCAGCTGGCCCTGCACTTTGGTGGCAAGTTCAGCGATTTCTTCTTCTGTGTTACTAATTAGAACTTGGTGGAGTCTGGAGGCGACCTGCACCCATTTGGAGTAGGTGGGCAGCTCAAAGTGTGACGGCTGCGGGTTGCGGCCAACGCTGTCATCAAAGCCTTTCTTTGTGAGCACCAGCTCGACATGCTGCCACAGGAATTCCTTCAAGCTGCAGTCGACCAGCTGACCGCCCATCGACATGCTGCCGGAGTCTCCGCTGAGGCCGGACTGTCGAGCCGAACGCCTCATCTGCTGGTACCGCCGTGGCCCTGACACCGACGTGCTGGAGTCCTGGTCACTCAAGATGCAGTTGGAGCGCAACTGACCGAGTAAAGCACCCACGGGGTCTTCTTCTACTGAGGGTATGACGTACACAAACGCCTGGTTGGCAGGCACCGTGAACAAGCAGTTGCTGCTTTGGTTGGTCAGGACTCTGCTTTTACGGAAGATGCGATAAATTTGGTCCTCCAGCGCGTGTTGCAGCCGCCGCCTGGGAGAATGTTTTTTAGGTTTGTCTGGGTTTCCTCCAGACTCTGGGCCGTTTGCAGAAACCTTTGGAATAAACAAAAAAAGGTGTTTGTAAATTAATATGAAACTGTGGTGTTTTTGAAGCACAGTGGGCTGTTGTATGACTGCAAAAGCTCATTTAGTTACTTTACATAACAATATCACACACTAGTTCACTTTCTGGCAGATTAGAGGATCACATCAACTCTCATCTCTGTCCCATTTGTTGTTTTATTAAGCTCAGCTTTGATTTTCTCACCTATTTATTCCACACTATTGTTTCAACAGAAAGATGGTGCTGCGGCACAAAATGACCAGTATTTCAAAAGTTCTCCCTGTTCGCTCTGATCACCTCTGATTCCCTAATAAAGTATTCTTTTTATTTTCACAACAAAGTTTCACCACCACACAGGTCGTAGTGTTTGAACTGAAAGTCTCTGTAATCAATCTTCTGTTAGTGAAGTGAATTAACAGCCTCATGCAGCATAACGCAATGTTGCCACAATCCCAGTTTTTAGTTATAGATGTACAGAAAAGTCTCCCAACAGTCTGTAATCACATGGAAAAGTATTTTACAGCTAATATTTCTGCTCTATGGCAGGCAAGAAAAATATTTTAGATTTTTAAGTCTAACTGCCTGTGAAATCACACTCGTCCAGAGCCCACCTTGATTTTTTACAATGCTAAAATTTAAGTGCTTGTTTAGTTTTGTTTGCTTCAACATTAAAAAATGACAATCCTCTGCTTTAGTGCTCTTTAGAGTGAATACTTGTGCCTCTCTGGGTCTCGGGGCCACTGACCAGATGGGATTTCTGTGCAGTTAATCACAGTGTTTATCAGCCACCTGCTTGTCATTGAAAAAGCAAACACAGAACAGAATCAGACCTTCAGAGAACCGTTCATCTGAAAGACGAAGAGCAGACGCGGGGGGCAGGGCCGACAGTTCACTTTCCACTCTTTGGACACCGGACAGTCTTTGATGGCAGCTCGGATCAGAGGCAGGACCTTCTGCCGCAGCGCGTCCAGGGCTCTGAAAAGCCGGTCATAAGCCACATCGAAGGTCTGGTTCGGGTGGACGAGCAGGAGGACATGGCACACGGAGAACATGTAGAGCAGATGGAGGCAGTGCTGTCTGTCAAGGCCCTTCCAGAAGTCGTGCGTATCGGAGTGTCCGGTACCGGCGCTCAGAGACTCGCAGGCCCGCAGCAGCTGCCGGCTGTCGTAGACGGAGGACAGCAGCAGGTAGAGCACCCGGCTCTCCTGGCTGTACACGGCTTGGATGTGGCTGTCCGCGGTGTCGCCGTCCTCCGCCTCGCCGAACAGCGAGAAGATGTGTTTGTCCGCAAGAATGTTGATGAGAGACTCTTTGGGCGGTCCGGACTGCGCGTGACTCTTACCGAAAACACCGACGACACACAAACCGTCGTCCTGCTGAGCAGCGTCCGCGTGCAGGTCCGACTCGAACAGAGCCGCCACACTCACCGGGAGAGCCATGTTTGCTTCCTTCATGATGACAGCCGAGGGTATGATAACAGCGACGGACCCACTTCCGGCTGTAGTTCTGGGTTCGTGCACTAAACTGTCCGAGTACGTGCAACATTAGCTTTACAGTTCCGCTGTTAAAGGGGGTGTTTTAAAAAATTAAAATAAAAAATTCATATGTCAAAAAGTATGGTTTACGTGGCAAAGGGGTAATTATACACACTAATATAATGTATTACTCGATGAAGTCATGCTTCAAGGAAAGTAAGTATTATTAGCAAAATGTAGCCAAAAAAAAGAAAAAAAAGTAAACTAAAAATATTGAATGCAGATATGAAACATGTTTTATACTATTATAATATTATTCTATTGCTGTTGTTGTTATTTGGGTGTACAAAAACTTCTTATTGTTATATTAGCCTACATCAACTTGCAGATATTTGTAAGTATTGTTCAATTTGGCTACTACTGTACAGTTTTATTTGTAAGAATGCATCATGTTTTAAATCCTCACGATTTGCATTTTTAAAGTCTTAATTTGTACAGTAACTTGTACTTACAGTTGTCAGATAAATGTTGTGGAATAAAACGGACATTTTTCTCAGAAATTATTTGAACCAGATGTACGAAGCAGCAAGAGTATAAGTTCCTCAGACTTTTACTTAAATGCAATACTTGATACTTTTCTAATTTTTTTGTGTCCTATAGTTTTTTATTTCAAAACATGATTTTTTCTCACAAAGTCTTTAATCTTGAGC
>JAPZDX010000006.1:26041153-26052702 GCA_029783625.1 Naso annulatus | reverse complement strand
ACAATAAAACACAGTAATTATGGAAAACATGATAATGAATGGAAAATGTAGACGATCGAATATTTTTCAATATCATGTGTGCTTGTGATTTTAATCTTCCTCTTGTCCTTCTGTCTCATAATCGCAGCCTTGAATATTTAATTTTTCTTAACACTTGTCGTTTTGTTCTGCAATAAGTAAAACTGCGTCTCTGCTGGGAGCTTGTGTAATGAAAGAAAACACACAAAGGAAACCTACATTTGCTTTTCTGAAAGCATGCTGGGGACGGTGTGCTAACATGCCTCAGTTACAGAGGAACAAGTTTCGTCACTCACGTCCTCCTGGAATATGAAACCACGTCACCGCCTGTCAGTATTCACAATTCTGCTGTGAACAAAAAATGGTCCAATGTTAGAGACAAATAAAGTGGAGTTATTCACAAACCTACTTGTCCCTCAAGACCGCTGCCGATAGAAGGACTGCTCGAGGTTTGTGGTGGGAGACGACAAAGTTTCTTCAGTTAAGAAAATGGTTGCTGTCAGATTATTCCCTCTACACGAAAAACTGTCTGCAGGCTCAATGTGGCTGTAAATACATTTTTAAGAAAGAGAGATCTGCTTTAAGATAACCTGGTGATAATTACACCATCCCAACATATGGTTGACCTGCGCAGACCCTTATAAAGGGAAAACACCAAAATCAGCATCATGATGATGTGATTTCTAAGAACATGGAGCTGCAGTCAGAAAGAATTAAATAAAATTAAAAGAAAAAAAATCAAAAATATTGTTTGAATTCTGAGCCTGATGAGCTACGGCAGAAAACAACAACATACATGAGCAGGATTCATCAGTACAACTGGTCATTTAGAGCTTCACAAGATATTTATATAAACACCACTGAGCCTCTCATCGAGCTCAGTCACAGCAGCACAGGTGCCACCACAGTGACTCTATCAAGAGGTCATAAAATTTCAATTGACCCTCAAAGCTCCATCAAACTCCCTGTTTATCCAGCAGAGAATCTGACAGTCGCAGCTCAAAGCAGTTTCAGCTCTGCGTTGCTTTAAGTCTCCTACAGTTGATGATTCTGCAGAATTTGAGAATGTAGATAAACCGTAAAGGTTGAGGTTCCTTTGTGTCTGCACAGACGGGGTTTTGTGAGTTTCAGTGTTAAAGTTTTTCACAGTGTTTTTGACTGTAATAGTGAGTTGACGGCAGAAACATGACAGATGGAATGACATGTTTTTTAGTTTTAGTTAGTTTATAAAGAACAGTGTTCATATACACCAATTGCGCGCAACAAACAAAAGGTGGGTGCACCAGATTCAGCAAAAAAAAAAAAGAAGAAGCTAATTTCCATCTGTAGTCCCAACAGAAAACATAAGCAATATAAATTACACAGTATCAAGCCCAAAAGACAATAAACATCTTTCATAAAACAAAGACAGCACAAAGTGCATGTTATAATACATAAGTGCAGCAAAGCTCTCTGACATTGTGGTGAATAGTCTGGCTGAAAGCGTCATCATTAAAAGAGGTCCATTAGCCTTCAACCAGCAGAATGAAGCTGTATTCATGAAGCAGATCTGACAAAATGTTCGTTTTTCTGCTTTAATTAAAGCATCAAAGGTCACAGCTGGAAGAGACCAAACAGATGCTTCCACTGGAAAGAACTGTAGTGCTGGAGGAATGCACTGTTTGTATTATCACGCCACGCAAGAGCGGTTCTCAACCTTCAGAGCGCCCCCTATATGTTATCCAGGTCTCTACAGCCCCACATCAACTAAAATGTTGGTTATTGCATCCCTACAAAGCGCTGCTGAGCGAATTAAATCTGACAGTTGGTATCCCGTCTTTAAGTTGTGACGTAACATCCTTTCATAATGCCGCAGTGCTGTGTCCCATGTTGTTTAAACGGGTCTGAGAACAAAGTAATGATCAAACTTACATTCTGGACATTTACATTACATTTTCTAGCAATGAGAAACACAAGAGAATGTGGCTGCAGCTGATAAAGTAGGCCTATGTCAGGTTAATAAAGAAGAAACTGGCTTTAGCGAGTGGGTGCTAAGGTTAGCTAGCTAACATTTGCATCCATTCACTAAAACGAAACCGACCCTGTTCAGATATCCATGATAAAGGTTACGGTAATGTATTGAACTGTGTTTTTATTTTAACCAAGCAAGAGCACAAATACAACTATTGCTTATAGCCAGTTAGGATTACTGTATCCCTGATATCATAAAGTCATAAAAATCGTAGCTTTGATGAGGGTATTTGCACAGGGTCGGTTTTGTTCAAGTGAATGGATGCTAATGTTAGCTGGATAACCTTAGCACCCACTCATAAAAGTTAAAACTTTTTCTCAATTCACTTTATCAACTGTAGCCATGTCCTCTTGTCTTTCATATCGCTGGGAAAGCAGCAGAATGAAAGTTTGATCGTTATTTTTTTATTTAGATGCGTTTAAATAATATGGGACACAGCACTTTGGCATATTGATAGATGGAGCTTGGACCCGGATATGGTATTTTGAAAGGGTGTTACATCAGACTTCAGGAGTGGATATCATCATGTTCGATCACAATGGAGGAAAAAGCCACCATGTGAAGAGTCTAATCCAGTTGCGTCCTCGACTCCACCGCTGAAGGTCGTGGAGCTTTTCTACCTGCCATGAAATTTTTAATAATCTGTCGTTTCTGAAATTTATATGAAGCTTTTTGAATTGTGAACACAGAGTCACTCGTATGCAGTCGGTAGAGTCATGGAATATTTAACATCATCATGTGACCTTGTGACATGTGAATCTTTGGTGTAAAACCCTTTAACAGAACCTTAACGCCCTCCTTTCAAAAACATTGCTACCACCGCCTCCTGACGCCCCCTAGAGGACAGTACCACCCCCAATGACGAATGCTACCATAGAGAAAAGCACTATTTGTGTGTATTACGAAAGCAGTGGTCCAGAAAAAAAGCTGCAGTCCGGAGCTCAGAACGGATTTTATCTGCAGTGAGCAAACGTTGGACAGTTTTGTCACTTCGCAGCAGACAAATCAGACCATCCTATGAAGTCCCACATGTACCGTCTCAGAATTAAGTGACCTCCTTTTTGAGCTGAACTAGTTTCAGAGACAATGGATTCAGTCCTCATCACATTCAGTGTGTATATTAAACATCAGACACTTTGTGATCACTGCCAGTCCTCATGAAAAATAATTACTGTGAGCTTTGAATGCTTTAAATAAAAGTCAACATACGCTGCAGCACAGGAAGTGTGTTTGCATGGAATTTTTGAAAGTCCTAGTTTTTCACGCTGCCATCTGTCTGTCCACTGGCTTTCACTGTTTAATCAGAGCAATATGAAGCCAGGAGATTTGGTCTCTCTAGAGATGTTCATCCTCAGAGGCTTCTGGGAAGTAACTGTACGGCTTTCTAGAGCATCTCTGCAAACTGAAGCTCTGTCAGCCTCCTTTTCTCCTTTAAGGGGTTTTTCTGTGACCGAGGAAGACGTGGTTCTGGTAAAGGACGCAAAACCTAAAAAGTGTCGAAAACAACGTGAAAGTGGTCTGTGCTTGTTTTCAACATGTTTTGACTGAATCCATTCTCAGCTTGTTTTGGTAGTTTTTCCCAGTCAGTCATCTATAAACTTCCTCTCCTGCGTTGCCTCGGAGCTTTGGGCTTTCCCAGCCTTTGAAATTAGTTGCAGCAGTAATCCCTTAATCAGAGTGTCTCGCTGGGATTACCACAGAGGGCAGCCTCAGTTTCTGCCCCGCACCATCACTGGCATTGTTGAGCCTGCAGTGTTTGGTTTTCACGACATTATCCAAGTTGTGTAAAGCATGAATCATTTATGGTAAACAATATGTAATGATGTGACCTTTGTTTTGAGCCATGAAGCCATCAGAAGAGAACGAGTTTCCTTATTACAAAGCATCTTATGTTACAAGATTGTTTTTTATGGATTTAATAACAGTAGTCAGTTTATCTGTAATGAAGTACAACAAATGAAGCTGTCTTTAATTGTACCACAGTGGATTTTACATCAGTGTCCTGTGGCTAAAACGTGCTGCATTTGTTTATGAATGTATGCCTTTGACTCTGATTCTTTTACTTCATTCTCATTTCACTTGTGTGATTTTCTTGTAGAACATGTTGTATTGTTGAAGGAGCCTGAAACAATTATTGCATTGCCAATGACTGCTTAACTGTAACAGCTGTGCATATGATAAATAGAGAACTTAATACTTTAATATTAATCAATTGCCAATGGAGCTAACATCTTAACTTAAGTCAGCATAAGTTGGAGCTCAAGATTACAAACATTTAAGTATATCTGGAGCTGTGTGACCTCTGTAGTCGCCTCCTCATGTCAGCTAAAGGCTACTTTTACTGCTTCTGGCATAAAACACCAGCTGCCAGCAGTCCAGTTGCATGGTGGGAAATTTAGGAGCCAGAATTTGGAAAAGAAGACAAATGCATGGAATAAAAAACAAAACAAAACATGTCTTGTTATGCTTTATCAATTTTATAACCTTTATTTTAGCACATGTCAGCACAATGATGTTAGCATTTAGCTCAAAGCAGTGCTTTGCATTAGCAGGCCTACAGCCTCTGTGGACTCTTCATTTTTGTTAATTCACACATTAATGTAACCGTAAATGTAATAATCAACCTTTGCAGGCTTCAAGGTTACGTCAGTTATGCTGGTTGTACTGCATGGATGTAAAGTTAAGTGTTCGGTCATATCCTGCTTTAACAGAAGAGTTAAGGCACTATTCCCTATAAAGTGTTCATTATAGAGTGAACTATAAAGGAGCTGACCGAACAAGATTTTGGACACTACACTAAAAATTTCTCGACATCATTGCGTCAGTAGATGTGCCGGATACAAACATCACGCAAACAAATGCAGCACTCGAGGACAGCACTGAAATGTATAGAGGTTGTGCTGATGCTGCATGTCACTTATTTCACTGTTAAATCATAAATAAGTTGTTGAAATTCCAATAATGTGGAATTTTGGTTTTGACAAATATGGTTCTGTGTCTTGATCACAACCTGTAATAACCTACCATCAATTAAGTTCACAACTCAAGAGCTAATGCCAGTTTGCTCACAAATTAATGGTTAATTTAGCTGCCGGTGGCTAAAGCTGTTAGAATATAACTCCTCTGAGTGTTTTGCTACTTTTGGTAAAACTTTTGCTTCAAGCCACAGACGGAGGTGAAGGCAAACTTGCCTCAAGCATCTAATAAGACATCTTAAGTTAATTTGCAGCCTAACTTCTATTAGCTAACATGCAAATCAGCATTAGCAAACCCTAAAGGCTTTCTTCTTCTCCTTCAGATATACACGACATTGCATGCACACTCAGATTTGCTGTGCATTGTGGGTATTTCAGAGTGCACTATGGGAACAGTTTCGAACACAGCTTCAGATTTGTGAACATTCTTTTCCAGATCAGCTGAGGGAGAATGCAGAGCAGCCAGAAGCAAACCATGCAAATACAGAGAGAGAAAATGCAAACGGCACACAGACAGGACTTTAACTACAGCCCTTTGCCTTGTGCTGCAAGACAGCAGCCTACTTCAGTGAGACACAGAAAGTTTCATATAATTGGCCCTAATGCTTAAAGAGACTTTTCATCAAGTGCTGCTGCAGTCTTTCTGAAAGAAACAAGCCTGTTTGTTCAGTTTATTTCTCTCTGCAGTTTCAGTCTGTTGTTGTTGCTTCATGATTTCTGACTCTGTTCCATTCGGCTGTAAAGACTCGAGCATCACTAGTCTTTCCAGCAGTGGATCACTCTGATGTCTCTAAAACAGGCGCCTTAATTAATGTCAGCTCTGGAGAGGCCCCATTTTTGGAAGTGCAATGACCTTCAAAAGTGAGCAGTGTACTCCTTTCCCTCCTACAGCATCACGGATCACAGACACTTGAGCAAAAGCTTTTCCAGCCAGCTGCCGCTCCAAAGTACTGAACCTCTTTATTCACACAAGGTGGCCATAATTCAAATGATGACTCATTTGTTTGTGGCAGAAGAACTGGATGCAAAGCAGTTCAGCTCATATTATACTCCACAATCCAATGCTTCCTACCTGACCTTGAAACATGTTCTATAACGTTGCTGAATGGAGGTTGAGCCTGTGGGTCACATGACCACAAAGCAGCTGCACACAAAATAATTAATCTGAATTTCAATGAGTACCTGGAGAAAAGGACACACAAAGTCAGAGAGAGCGATGCTGAAACTGTCGGACTTCAACATGGTAAAAGCTGTTTGAGTAACTAACTGGAATAAAATACATTCTAAGCTTTAGTGCATGTAAATGTAAAGCTGTATAAAGATCAATAATGAAGTTATAAATGACGAAGGTCCTTAATCAGATTTCATTACATGTTAGGGTTAATTTATGTAAAAATGACATTTGACCTGAGGGTTCATCCTCTGGGGAACATTAATATGCATTTATTAGCCGTCTGTGTCCTAAAGTTTGATGTTACTTGTGTGGGAATTTTGGCTCAATGATGCCACCAAATGTCTCCAAATTCTTAATAGATTCACTGCAGAAAATGTGACTAACGAGGAGAGAGGAAGCTTAGGAGACAAAAGTATGTGTGTGTCAAACATTTCTACAAGAATTAAAGCAGAAGTAATCAAGTAAATAAAAAGACTATAAGACATGTTTTCTTGCTTAAGCTGTTCAATGCCGCTGAGCATAAACAACAGACAAAAAAAATCTCCAAAATGCTTCTCTAAGATACTGAAAAGATTACACTGTAAAATTGTAACTCTAATCAAATGGATGTTGAGGACGGGATCAAGTCAACACGTTGAGGCTTGAAGCGACATTTATTTTGGCAATGAATTTTTTTCTTTTAGACAGCCTTGAAGGAAATCTCGTGAGCTCTGATATGCCATTGATATGCAGGTATGATAAATAATAAATGAGTCAGTTACAGAGAAAATGTTGCAATCGCGTCTGTTTTTGCCAACATGGCAGCAGCAGAGAGGAAGAACAAAGTGAGGCAGGACGAGCAAATCTTTAGGAACAGAGAAAACTGCCAGTGGCCATATTCTATATTTATTCTGTTATTTACAAGCTGCCTTCTACATTTTACTGCCATGATGCATCATAGTTCTCTGCACTTTATGTCCTGAACACATCACTGTTGCTTTGTGATCTATTGTTCTGCTCTTCATCAGGCCCGAGCAGACAGCAGCACTGGAGTGTTTGTATTTACAAAGTCATAGTGAGTAAACAAAGTCTTTTGTTTTCTCTCTCACATTTGCGCCTAAAAAAGAACTATTCCTAGAAACCAACATGACTAAATTTTGAAAATGAAATAAGCATTGGGCGAGGAGGAAAGGTATCAGACATAATTTTTAAATTAGATTTATTTATTTTTTATTTATTTTTTATTTTTTTTGAGTGATCAGAGGCTGTTTTATTGGGCCTGTTGTTGGTAAATCAGTCGCAGCACTAACGCATCACTCCTCACATGTAGTCTGTTTACTGTATGTGGACTTGGCTCAATTAAAGAAGCTTCCAGTGATGGTTCAGGTCAGGACATGATGCGGCTCTCACCCATCCACCAATGATCCAGCTAGTAAATTACATAATAGTGTCTTAAGGCTTTGTGCAGAGCAGCACTGGGCCTGCTCAAAAACCTCACAGGGAATTACAAGCAACCTCCTCAGTGTATCTGTGCTGAGGCTGGAGGCTTATCTGGAAACTGACTACAGAGAAAGAGAAAAAAAAAAAAAACCCACTTCAGATACACGACACATGCACAGCTTCCCACCATGTCACCTCTCCGGTTACCCTCATGTCTTGTTGAAGCAGTACACTTCCTGCCTACACGCAGCCCCTGGCTGGGGAGGTTTTTCTAATTTTATGACGCATTAGACACGCCTCTCTGCAGTCAACATGGTGCACGTCATCGTGAGTGGAACATGGCATTGCAAATGCACAGAGCAGCACTCTGTGACGTCTGCAGTCACAGTTGCTCCATCACTTCCACCCTGTTTGAGGTGCACAGTGTTACATCAGCAGAGGTGCACTGAGGTTAGCAGGTAGAACTGCTGAGAGGGTGAAACACTGTACGCTGTTTGTTTACATGTTGTCTTCAGCTCACCACCCTGTGCAGGTTTTACTGTTTACTGCAGACGGGCCTGTGTGGACATCTGGTCAGTGAGACAACACACCTGTGCAGAGGCATGTTTGTTCCTCGGTCATGCAATAGATGTCTCCGCTTTCCTGCTCAAGCTCAGCTATGTCATGTTTGTATAAAGTGTTGACAGCATCAACACCAACAGCTCAGCTGGGTCTTCAGTAGATTCTCTATGACAACATCTCACAAGGCATTGTTATTAAAGAAGAAGTCTCATGATAATCTGCACTTTCTTATTGTCAACAAATCCAGTGAAAAGAATAAAACCAACAGTGAGCAAGTTTCATCTGCGGAGCCAAAGTCTGATTCCTGTGCTTCACAGCTCCGAAAAACAATCAGTGTTGATGGTAAATGTTCAATTGAACAGTAAATTCCTCGCTGAGCCGTCAGTGCTGACATGAACCAGGATAATTTACATGGGGGCTTCTGGTGGCCACGCCCACTGAGCGACGCAAAACATCAAGATCATATTTAGTTTTTCAGCAGCAGCACGCCCCCTGTCTGTCCAAGCTGAAATAACCCGTAGTTCCTCCTAAACTCCAACATCATCACTTGAGATGCATTTCCCAAAAAGTAGACTTGTTTCACCCTCTTCAGCATTTTTTTTTCTCTGGCACCCTGTGCAGTCTGCAGCGCCGCCGCCTGAACAGCATTCAAAACATGAGCTGAAAACAACCAAACACATTGCTTTTTTTTCATGGTATTTAGTGACAATTAAAAAAAACATAGAAGTCAGTGGCCTTTTTTTAAAGGAGAACTGTACTTCTTTTGGAAATGTTGTAGTTGATTCATCTGAAATCATGATGTAAGACAAGAACATAGGTGTTTTAACTTTCTCTGTGCATTCAGTCGGTCGCTAAATTCCCCGCCCTGCACATGCACTTTCGCATGTTCAATGGACGTGACACAACAATGATATTGTCTCTTCAGTGTGGTGAATATGCATGGTTACAATATCTAGATGGAGTGTGTTGGAGATTTTTGGATGTCTCCCGATCACTTCCATTTAAGGTGTAAAGTTGCTCATACGGGGTGGCTATCTAGCGACCTACTGAACCCACAGAGAAGGGAAAGGCATCTATGTTCATGTTTTACATCATGATTTTGGATGAATTGGCTACATTCTCCAAAAAAGTGCAGTTTTCCTTTAGGATGGTAATATATGTGTGGTACAGAAAACCTAGTAGCACATGTTGATATATCAAAAGGACAATGTGAATGAAATGAAATTATTATGTTTTTAAATCTCACCGAGGGACAACAGTTGAAAATGGGCCAATTCTAATCAGTTTTCATCCTCAGGTTTTTATTTTATTGGATGAAAAAGCCTGAACGGGAAATAAGAGTCTCTCCCCAAAGATGTAATAAAACTCATTGTTTGATCTCCAACAGTTCAGATGCAGCATCAGTGAATCCTGTCGCTCACCATTAGACCCGACAAACCCAACAGACCAAAGCACCACATGGTGTATGTGTGTGTGTGTGTGTGGACTGTGGAGACAAATTAATACATCAAAGTCACTTGAAAGCCATCTGAAGGGAGAAGCAGCAGTAAAATGCTGTGATTTAAGGCTAACTGGCGCTCTGTGTGTTATGTAATCCTGTTCTGTCCTCTTGAGAATTCTGTGTTCACATAACAGGAGTTGTTAGAAACACACAAAACACAACATGGTTTGGAAAACTGGATAAAAAAAAAGAAAAAAAAGCAGTGCTGGAAATAGCTGGAGGATTTTCTCTCCGCTACTAGAATCGTCTGTAATATGAGGGAAGCCTGGTGGAAGCGACCGGTGGCCAAAACACAACATATCAATCGAGCCGTGTGAGTTCCAGTGGATCCACACGCTCACCTCCTTCTGGCTCAGCCATGCTTCAATATTTAGAATAATGAAGTGGGAGCTCGTTCTGTGCATTTGGCAACAGGACAATCGACTTGACTGTCAGTCACTCGCTTCTGTGTTGCTATGGAAACAACCTTGTTGCTCCACTCTGGGGCTAATTCTGTAGAAATAAAGGAGCTTGTAGAAAGCAATGGCAAAAAAACACACATACACACACACACACAAAAAAAAAAAAACATGGCTGCATGCATGAGTCATCTGCTAACACACAGACTGACTGCGAGCAGCCTGTCAGAGCTCCTGCACGACTGTGGCTAAACTGAGCCGCCGCAGAGACCACGAGAGGCAACAAAGCAACCGCAGACGGTGGCGACGACCACGGAGAACACAGTCATCACCTCTGACTCAACATGCCGCTATATTCAACTCCTAATGTTACCCACAGTCAAGCTGCAGCCTTGGAGAGTTTAAACCGGGTGTGTGTGTGTGTGTATGTGTGTGAGAATCAGAGGAAAAATATTGCAAGCAGCTGTTCCGATAAAATAACTATTCCCTGGTGTCACTTTCTCCTCTGTGAGGATGTTCTGCTGGTTCATATTCATGCAGACTGAAGATCTTTTGGTTTTTAAGACACCATTAAGGGCTCTGTGACCTTTAATCCATCAATCAAGAAAATAACTCAGAGATTAATCAATCATGATGAGGATTGTAAATTGCAGCCAGAGTTACAGTAGCTTCCATCTGCTCTTAAATACAGTACAAATTTAATCTCTTATCTGCCCCTCCTCTTCCTCATCTCTGTCCAAGCACACTGTGACTCTGAAGGTGAAACAAATAAAGTATGAGCTAGATATAAATAGTGGTATCAAAAATCTGATTTCAATGACCCCATTGCATGTAACACTAGCACCTTTAAAAGCTGGAGAAAAAAAAAACCCTCTTTCACTCTGTTTGTTTTATTATCATGGATTGATGTTTTTTCCATTTTAAATCGAGAATAAACAAATCATTTTATGTCTTATTTTATTTCTTTGGCCACATCAAGTCAGGTCAGTTTCGAACGGCTGTGTTTAATGGTCAAAGTTTAGTTGGTGGAGAAACAAAGAATTCATAGACTCCTTGCATAAATGCTCTTGGTGCTTCCCAGAGAAAAGTCCAGGATACAAAGAGGAGATGAAGCAGGAACATAGAGTTTGCATAATAAATTAATCACTAAACCTTCCACTAAAATAGAAGATTCCTCTTTTTACAAAAGCGTACAAATTCTACACCGAAAGGCATATACTCCTCTAAAAAGTAACAACACTTCTGAAAGGAAGAAAAAAGGAAAATTTGAAATGAAGCCAACACAGAAGTGCTAAAACTGCAGTTCCTCGAATGGCCACTTGAGGCTTTAAAAGTGAGGCAATCCCCAAAGAGCCTGACGTTAAAATGTCCAACTTTACAGCAGAAATGAACATTTTTACAGCTAAAACTGTACAGGTGGGTGAATTTCTATGAAACACATTGAAATTAGATTTCGGCTTGAAGTTACGCATTATTATGAGTGTGGCTGCTT
>JAPZDX010000006.1:26019202-26041053 GCA_029783625.1 Naso annulatus | reverse complement strand
CAAACACTAACGACTCATTTAGCTATAAACTGCAGTTTTAACACCTGATACCTCCAGGTGGTGCAAGTGTCAAAACTGCAGAAGCTGTTACTTCTTTAACCTGTAGCTGCTGCTATAATATACATAACTGTATAGAGTTTGTAAACCAGTTTGTGCTTTACCTGGTGTTGAAGTCACATGCAGTATGCAGGGGATGGACACAATAACAGGAAAAACATTACAAGACAAATACAATCCAAAGCTGAACCTTGTTATAAATGTGAACTAAGCCAAGTGATTTTTGCTCAGCGTTTGTAGTCAGAAAAGAGTTGACTCTGGACTCTTGCTGTGTGTTTGTTGTGTTGAATAATTTTAGCTTTGTGTGTGGGTGTGCGTTTGTCTTCAATATTCACATCGAAACATGGCTCAGATTTCATTAAAATCAGGAGTCAGACTGAAGAAAAGTGTCAGAACAGGTTATAAAACATGACTGAACTTGTGAATTGGATGACCAGCTGAACCAGCTGAACCAGTTCTCGTCTTTTATCCAGTCCGTCGTGTTGTTGCAGAGTGATGGTGTGTAGTGAGATTAAGCTTCCCTTTAATCCTCCTCCGCTCCACATGACCTCACTGTGATGCACAAGCCACAGGGAGCTGTCATTGGTGCGCCGTGTGTTCTTCTGTGTGACCTGCAGCCAATCAGAGCTCCTCAGCTCAGCATCCACCCCCACAGGGCAGCCAGTGGTGGAAGCAGAGAGGAGAGGGAGAGCAAAATGTTTCTATGAATGGAAAAATGGAGGGGAGGATAGTTGTGATGAACAAACCCATATAGTGACGATTCGACCCCCCAACCCCCCCACCCCTCATTTCTGCACTACCTCCTCTTTCTCTCTCTGTCTTTACCTCCTCCTTTACCCACTGCACACTCTGAGCTGATGTCTACAGATCTGTTCTGTTATAAAGTGTAATGTGGTAAACTGAGGCAATGCATCGTCCTTCTTGTGCATCTACTGTGAAATACAAAAAGCTCTTGCATACGAGTATCTTAAAATCTTGATTTTTGCAAATAATGCACATTTTTTTCTAAACAATGTGCAAATGTCTGTCCATAGTAAGTGCTGCAGAGGCTAAGTCATTATTGTGCAGCAATGTGTTTGCACTGAGCCGACCGTCCAGACAGCAAAAATCCCATGTGACAGTTTTGTACTTAATATTATCAAACTTAAAGGATAATTCCACCCTTTTTTAAGTCTGCTTTAAAACAGCACTGTCACGCATATGTACAGTGACATCATTTTTGGTTGCTGTTCTTGTTGCTTCATGCAAATCCAATGTAAATGAAGGTGGACAAAAGCCACAGACCTCCATCTGCTGAAAGTTCATGTGAGGTGTCTGCACTGAGACTGATATTAGAAAGTAACACAGTCACCTTTGCTCCTTTTACTAGCCGTAAGAAAAGGGGCTGTTTTTTGTTACTGTTGGGTTATTTATACAAATATAAATATGGTACAGTCGCTCATAATCTGCTTTTTAAACGTATTTGCCAACGTGTATCCTTTGCAGTTTTGGTTGTCATACACACCATCGTACTCATCAGTGACAGTTTGAAGGTAAAAGTTAAGCTTGTTGTGTTTGACACTTGATCTAACACTTGAAATAAGCATGTTCAGTTTGCCTAAATAACCAATAGTGACATAATAAATAAAAAGTCAGACTGTATCGGTTCAAGCTGGATACTTTTTTGACCTAGTGGGGAGATTTCTTTGACCTGATGGTGGTGCCAGACTAAGACGTCTGTACAGGGATCCGATTTGTTACATAACTTGTCTTAGCAGGGTTTTTCACTCTGTGATCCACCTTTAAGAAAGACATCAGCATATTTCATAATGAAGCAGCCTCATTTACAGGAGAGGTTTACCCAGGAGGTTCCTATGCTTATTGCTTCATGGGGTCATGCTTTAACTACGCTGTTCCAGATGTTTCCAGCCCTTGACCCAGTTTGAGAACAACATCAAGGACCTGACGAAAAAAGGAGTTTCTACAGCATGAGAGGAAAGACCGGATATCTCTGTTTCACATAACCTTATTCTGATGCTATCTGTGGCTGTAGTCTAAAAGACACTTTAACAAGAAACTTCAGTTACTGCAAAGCCGTTCGGGCTGCCTGTCTCTTTCTAACGAGAGATTTTCCACCTTTAAAGTCGCAGAGGAGCAGACATGCACCACACAGCACAGAATGAGTCAGAAAGATACAAGCAGCTTAGCCACCTGTTGACCAGATCTGACCATCGATCATCTGATCATCTTCTGCCTCGTTGATCATTAGCCTTTTTGATAAAGTAGTAACTGATCTTTGGCCGTTGCACCTGTCAAGTTAACCTCAAGAATACTGCAGCTGTTTATAGACCCACCACACTCTAATCTCTGGTTTTCTTTATGTCCTCTAAGATGTCTGACCTCGACTTGACTGATGACATCTGTGCAAAGTCTTCATCATAAATTCAGACGTACTCCTGGCCAGCTTGATTTGATGCCTCACAAATTCAAAACCCTAATTAGCTCATTAGAAAATGTAAGATATAATAAATAACTTTTTTTTAAAAATCATTGTGCATTAAGCAATTCCCCTGGTAAAGATGTATCCATGATTACAATGGTTTCACTCACAGGCTGGTTCAGATTCTTGGCACCAAGAACCTTGAACAGAACCGATTCAAGCATCAGAGCTAATGTGATGAATCACAGTCTGTCATCCGACTGTGTGCGACCATGACACCCAAAGCAGCGCACGAATGTGCATGTTTGTACATCATGTATCAAGAACAAGGAGTTTACTTATCACTGGCTGCAGATGATCAGATCAGATTATTATCAGTGTTCCGCTCAGACATGAAGAAATTTCTTGAAAGTTAATTCTACTTTCTCACAGCAGCGAAGCTTTGACATTCTCTCCTTTATTAAGAAGCTGACATCAGCTCAGCTCCAGTTTTATTTTCTTAACCTTGTTTTAATGTGAGAGCATCCTGAAGTTTGGTTACCATGGGGACCTGCATCTGGAGGAGACCTAGTAATCTTGGTGACTCATGTTCAGCAAGCCTTCAGTCCTTTAAACGACCCCTCTTCATCCTCCTCCTCCTCCCCATCATCCTCCTCCTCCTCCTCCTCCTCCCCAACACTCTCGTTAACCTTAAAAAGAGACTCTCCTCCTCCAGCACACACAGTTCTGCCAGATGTAGTGATTTACTGCTGCACTCAAACAGAGCTGTTAGATCATTTTAACATCCTTTAAGACAAATTGTTGCAGCAGCTCGCTGCAGCTCAGAGGACATCTGTGGGTCCACAGGCAGTTCAAATACCAAAAATGTGGTTATCAGTGATTGTGGCTGTTTTTGATCAATAATGTCATCATTTGGTGAAAATGAACCCTTCATATCTACAGAAAGAGAGGTTGCTCCTCCACAGTGTGGCATGTTGCACCAGTATATTTTTGCAGTAGCATGTAATGGACAAACCAAACACTGGCTTTAGAGAGTTTTGAGGTCAACAAGCTTGGAGCAGGAGAGTGGGTGAATGGATATTTAGTTGGATGTAATATGCAGCCTCAACACTGGATGCCACTAAATCCCACAGACAAATCAGATATTGTATAACACTGTTTATCGCTGCTATGCAATTTCAGCTGTTCCAGCAGTGTGGCTTTAGGGATGCATGAGGAATGTTTGATTGGTCCACCACTTTGATTCAGTCCAGACAGAACTTCTGAAACTCAAAGTCGCTTAACAATAGGGGCTGCGAAGTGAGACAGAACAACATGTCGACGACATAAAGCGCTACACAAGAACATACACATGTCACACAGAGAAAGGATCAGGAATAGGGGAGCTAGCAATGGTTAATAGGTGGGTTTTGAGACAGGACTGGAAGATACGGAGGGACTCAAAATCTCTGAGCTCCTGTGGGAGGGCTTTCCAGAGCCTCAAAGCTATCCGCGGCCTGTCAATATAGTTAGCAGCTAATGCTAATGGAGCTAGCTGGTTAGCAGAGAGGGCAAGGAGAACTGTGTATCCAGAATCAAAGGGGAAAAACAAACTAGAGAACCAGGGCAGAGGCAATTAGGGATAGACACAGAAAGGACCAGTTAAGAGCCTATCATGTTCCCTAAAAGATAAACGTTACTAACTTTGAGCATCATCAGGTTTTTCATTTTGCGCCAACAGCTGGACAGAGTTTTCACTTTCATTCAGAGAAATATCTCAGTTTACAGGCATTCCCATCAGCAGTTACTGTGCTTTTGTCTTCCTGCTAATTAGCTCACGTGTTAGCATGCTAACACAGTAAAATAAGATGGTGACCGTGCTGATGAACGTGAAAATCTATCTTTAAAAAGCTTTTTCACTGTGTGCATGTTAGCACGCTAATGTTAGCATTTAGATCAAACTACCACTGTGCCAGCCTGATGCTCTCATGACTGCAGAGTTTTAGCACGAACATGTCCGCTAACGATGCATTACGAGTAAATAAGTTGTTTTGAGAGCTGCGATTAAAACATGATGTTTTTACAGTTAAAGAATAAACTCATTATTGGATAAACCAGCGTTTATACTGAACTTTATGCATTTATTTGACGAAAATCCATGATAACTAGTGACAATATTAATAATATAGATGTCTGTCTTTAAAAGTTCAAAGGCCTACTGTGTGTCTATGTTTTCCTGTCAGTTAGCTAAAGTGGCCTAAATGACAAAGATTGTTGATTTCGACAGAAGATTATTATGTGGTGATTTGCCCTGACTCATTCATAACTGTGTCGTCTCTCCACAGTAACTGTCCATGCTCGCTGGCCGCAGCTCTGGCCAGAGCCACAGCAGACAGCATCCTGCAGACTGACCTCTCCATCCACCACCTCAACAAGACTGTGGAGGAAGGAGCTGACCCGTTACCACGTGAGTCTCTGCGGAGCCCACGAGACTGCACTCTCTCACACACACACGCACACACACAGACAAATTAGGTCTTTCTCTCACTTCATCCCACACACACACAGGCATGTAACCACAAGGGCTTTGTCCCAGTTCTCCCCCGCAAGCTGCATTAAGTGGTGTTTGACCACTAGAGGGCAGAATGTGGACTCTAACACACAGCTGAGCCGGGTACACTGCATCCAATATAGGTCAAAGGATCATCATTAAATGGTCTTCATTTACCTCAGTGGGTACAGACTAAACACTGAGATAATGTTGATATAGCATAAAAAAATATAGTGTATAAAAAAAATTTAATTCAGCAGTTGTTGTCTGTTTTGGTCTTTTCATGAGATTTAATCACAAAAACAAAGATACAGAATATTGTCGGCTTCATCCTTAAACACAGGTCAAACACTCTGGATCGAATTCGCCACAGATGCTGAATTTGTGGAAAACCATCCTTGCTGTATCGTAATTAAAACATGTTGCATAACTCCTCTCCTGTTTAGTTCTCTTGTCTCAGTCAGGGTGCTGACAGTCAGAAACATGTGGTGAATTGAGCGCAGACTGTTCTGCTCCTCTTTCTGCGTGCTCTCTTAAAGTAAGAGCTTCTTGTGTTGTTGTGTAACAGCCGATCACATCCTGTTTGATGTTGCCTCGCTGCACTCCACTGTTCGTTTTTTCTCCTCTGCTACTTAACAAGTGTGATCAGTCCTCGTGTCAGACACATGCTGACGCGTCTTTGTCTGCAGCAAGTAACAAGTCAGTCGGCCCACAGACTGAAGTATAGCTCAGGGACACTGATGTGTGTTTTACTTTTAGGATATGAAGGGGTGAAAGTGATTAGAGGAAATGGGACACAGTGTAGGCTGCTCTCTCTCTCTCTCTCTCTCTCCCTGTTTCTGTTTCACTGTCTCTCATCCTCTCATCCTTTCTCTCACCAGTAACATATTTTAGAGAGCAGAGTGAGACAGAGGACGATGGCAAAGACAGGATAGACTATTATACCTGGAGCTAACATTAGTAGGTCAAGCCCACACACACACATACACACGCACACACACACACATACAGCCTGGTTTATGACAGAGAGCTGCAGCCATGATGGGCAAACCTCTGCTCCACTTAAGTCTGTAGCTCAGTGAAATTTGCCTTTCTGAAAAACTACAACAGATCTCTGGGGGGAGCTAAGTTTCACCAGGGATGGGGACTTCTTTCAATTATTTTTTTTGCTGGAGCAGAAGACTTGCAGCCCAGTTTACTTCCACAAACAGCATCAGTTGGTTGTCCAGCTGCTTAAAAAAACATGATGAGAGATGATATGAGCTGTTAAAAAGGCTGACACTTGTATCTTACTCGCCTTGAAAACGAATGAACGCTCAGAACAGTTAAACTCTCCAGCAGCAGTGAGTGTTGGCGGACCCTCGGACAGCTGATCTGCCTCAGCTTGTTTGCGGATGTTGTTTGGGTCGTATGCAGCCTGAGAACACCGTCTGCAGGCCACACTCGGGGCTGAAAAAAACTCCACCTCCTTTTACGTGTTTGTTGTGTAAAACAAATAAAAAAACCTTCTAAAAGACATCTGAACTAACAGTCAATCAGAGAAAATCAGAAAAAAAGGAAAGTGTCCTTTACAGTAAAGATTCAAACACATTTATGATGAAGCAGAAGGTTTTTTCAAGCAAACAAAGCATCATTATAGGGTTGGTGCATAATTATTGCAGCAATTGATTTAGCGTCTCTAATATGTTCTTATGCTACCATGATTATGGAAAGCATGATATCTGATTGACTATAATTAGCTTCCAAGATTGAAAAAATAAATAGTACAATAAGGGATGCAGCATTCAGTTTGACTTAAATCATTCGCTCTCAACTCTCCATATTCTAAGTTCTATCAGTGCTGGCTATTAGAATATATTGAAACCATTAAAAGATAATATAACTTTTTTTTTTTTAAACCCTCCACATCAGGGCTTTAGAGTACATTGCACAATACTGTCAAGTAAGTCTAGGTTACATGATGGGAATGATGAGCAATTTGCTAAAATTAAATTAAATTTGACAAAAGCCAAAGTTTTCCGATGGTCATATAAGCAGTTTTAGAAAAAGACATAGTGTAAAAAATACTTTAATTGCTGCTGTAATGATGAGTTGGTTCAACAGTGAATCAGTAGAAACTTAAACTATTTTCATTTTCACTTAATTGTTTTAATTCTCAGCAATAATTTCATTTTTTTTAATTTCAGATTCTAAATTCTAAGAATATGTTGTTCCTTCTGTTTTACGTCCCTGCAAACTGAATACATTTGAGTTTTGGGCTGTCGGTTGGAAAAACAAGATATTTGAAAGTGTCACCTCAGATTCGGAGAAACTGATGAACATTTGTTAAAATAATTTTTTGTGACATTTCATAGATCATTGTTTGATTGATTGATTGATTAATATCAAACGTTAAACATGAACATACAGACAGCTGGACTGGATGATGGGACAACTTGGTGAAGTTTTTGTTTTGTTTTGTTTTGTTTTTTTGATGTTTGGATCATTTATGACTCTGAGTCATTGTTGGAATCTTTTGTTAATGATGTGAATCCAAACAGATGACAGCTGCAGGCGACAAGTGTTATGACTTAACTACCTCATACATAATGAGGACGCTCTTTGACTCAGTGTGTGTGTGTGTGTGTGTGTGTGTTAGAGCTGGAGTCGGTGAAGCTGGCCCGGCTCGTCTTCAACACTCTGTTTGAGATGTGCTGTGTGTGGCTGAAGGAGCTGCCGTTCCACCGCCGTCCACAACCGTACTACGAAACTTCCATCCACGCCATCAAGAACATGAGGCGCAAGATGGAGGACAAGCACGTCATCATCCCCGACTTCAACACACTCTTTAACATTCAGGTAGATACATGCCACAGGCAGGTCGTTAGAGCGCCACCCTCTGGCCAGTTGGTATAAATGCCTTTTCTCATCCATCACAGACTTGTTGAGTCTTAACTGCAGACCTGTTGTGTTGATGACATCATGTGACTGGTGTTGTGTCTCAGGATCAGGAAGAACAGGCTTACTTTGCTGTGTTTGACGGTCACGGGGGCGTGGATGCCGCCATCTATGCTGCCAACCACCTCCACGTCAACTTAGTTCACCAAGAATCGTTCAGCCAGGACCCGAGCGAGGCACTGTGCAGAGCCTTCAAGCTCACTGATGAAGGCTTCGTGAAGAAGGCATCACGAGAGGTGAACACACCTGCAAAAGGCCCAAACCATTCAGAAACATTAACACTGTGGACAGTAATGAGGAGTGTGAACATCTCAGCATATTCACACATTTGCAGCCAACAACTGGCAGTTTGTTATTGTTCAGAAATCATTCTATAGATCACTTTCACACCAATATTTAATCATATGTGTTTATTTTCCTCTTGATCAAAAAATATGTTTTTTATGTGCTGTGACAAACTGTCCAGTGTGTGTTCCAGTGCCGCTGCTTGCTGTGAGACTCTAACATGTGTGTGTGTTTGGCAGCACCTGCGCTGTGGCACCACAGGTGTGGTGACGTTCCTGCGGGGCCGGACACTGTATGTGGCCTGGCTGGGAGACTCGCAGGTCATTCTGGTCAGGAGAGGGCAGGTGGTGGAGCTGATGAAGCCACATAAACCAGACAGAGAGGTAACACACATGCTCACAGGCCATCAGACTCAAACCCACAGCTGAAGGTGGTTCATTCATATTGGATGGTACATTTTGAAACATGATGTTACATCATTAACTTCTGGGTAAACCTGGTTTTCCAGACAATGACCTGTTTAGTTTTTAACTAGACCTTACTAAATTAAAAAAATATATATTGCTAATTTTAAAACAGTGATATGGTGCAAAGTTTAAAATTTCGGGAAATTACTCGCTTTTGATTTAACTTGACTTTAGCTTGAAGAGTCAAAACCGGAGCAAATAGCTTCATCCAAAACCAAAAAAATCCACCTACATGCTCTAATTAACATGTTATATCTTGTTTGTTTAATCTGTGCAAAAACCCAACACCAAAAAAAAAAAAAAAAACAACGTACAATCTGCCTCTTTATAGATGCTGGACTGATTCTTTGCTCTGAGCAGTTGCCAGGCAACCAGTGGATCAACCAGGAAGTTACTGGTCCCAGCCAAGAATCCGTCTGACTCACAGCTCATCAGAAAATGGCAAATTGTCTTTATTTACACTTGTTTTTGGGCAGATTAGATGATTGAGATAAAATGCATTAATTAGTGACTTTAGAGATGCTGGTAGGTGGATTTTGTTATCGTTTCATGAAGCCAGGCTCGCTGCTTCCTCTTGTTCCAGTCTTTATCTGACGCCAACTGGCTGCAGGCTGTAGCCTTACATTCAACATACAGACATGACGAGGCGTGTGGGATCCATTGTCTCTGCAGGAGGGACAGTATGTTTATTCCCCAAAATGTTGAACTATTCCTTTAAAAGTTACAGACATTAATGTATCATTAGCACAGAAGAAACAATCATTCAACGAACAACCTTCAAAAATGGGTGAGATTTAACTGCAGGTATAAATTTCTGTCAAGAGGCAACTCGTTACTGTTACTGTGTTCTTGTAAATTCTGCATTACAAGAAATACCTTTAGTTACTTCAAACAACATCCATTATCAGTGACTGAGCAGCACTAAAGCCAGCTGTGCTTCCTCTGTGTGTGTGCAGGATGAGAAGCTGAGGATCGAGGCTCTGGGAGGCTGTGTGATCTGGTTTGGCACATGGAGGGTTAACGGCAGCCTGTCTGTATCAAGAGCAATAGGTAACTTGTAGCTCCATCAGATCGTACATGTAGTTCGTGTTCTTATAGTGGATTTGTTTTCATGCTTGTTTTTTACGTGTTCTGACATTGGCATTAAATGTAAACGGCACAACATTAAAGAACTGCTGCTGAAACAAGAGAATCTCTTTGTTCCATTCAGATCAGTGAAACAGATGGAAACTTTGCTGGAATGCTGGTATGAACAGACTCTGACAGATTTACATGATTCCTGTGTTAACAGGCGACTCAGAGCACAAACCTTACATCTGTGGCGATGCAGACCATAGTATCTTCCCATTGGATGGTTCAGAAGACTACTTGATTCTGGCCTGTGATGGCTTCTGGGATACAGTGAGTCCAGACGAGGCGGTGCGGGTAGTCAGCGACCACCTTCAGGAGAACACTGGAGACACCACCATGGTGGCCCACAAGCTGGTGGCCTCGGCCCGTGACGCCGGCTCCAGTGATAACATCACCGTCATAGTGGTCTTCTTGCGGGACCCACGCTCACCCCCACCTACCAGCACAGAGGAGGACGAGGAGGGTGTGGTGGAGGGAGAGGTTGAGGAGGAGGAGGTGGCGGAGGTGGAGGAGGAGGAACAGGAAGAGGAAGAGGAGGTGGAGGAGGATGAGGCAGTCAGGGTGGAGCGTGACGGTGGTGAGGGAGGCAGCACTGCGGACATCGGGGGGAAGGGTCGCGGAGGCTGGCCCCTGCAGCAATGCTCAGCTCCCGCTGACCTAGCCTACGAAGACCGAACGGACTCGTTCACGGACAGAACGAGCCTCAGCCTGCTGGGGCCGTCGCTGGAGGGCCGCATCTCTCTGACCCGGAGCTCATGGCTGCCCTGCTCCGACTTTGGCCCCGACATCTTCACAACCTCCCACATATATCGAGAAAAACGCCCACTGAGGCGCAAGCTCCCCTTTCAGGAGCCCCGCATCTCCAGCATCACGGACCCACTGTGGCCCCAGACAGCCATGCTGTTGGGCCAGGCAGTGAGGCGAAGCCGCAGGCTCGGCTACAGTTCTTGCCGATTGGGCCGGAGGTGGCCAGGCACATCCAAGGAGCTGCTGGGCCTGCTGCCATCTGGCCGCTTGCTGCCACACATGGAGCGCCACTCCAACCGGAGGCCTGGAGTGGCAGTGCCTCACCTGCCCCATGATACCACCATCTAAAGAGGTGACCCAAAGCAAACCATCTCCTTCATTTATTCAGTCCTGCCCCCCATCCACCCACCCACCTCTGCCTTCAACCTCACGTCTTTCTTTGATAGTAGGTAGTTGTGGCTCCTGCAGTCGTCATGTGATTATCGAATCTCTGTTGGAGGAGTGGTGCTCTCTGTCAGCTCAAGTGTCTCCAAATGTAAGCTGGCCCACCAAACACAAGCCTCGCTCTTTTATGCCGTAGGTAAAAAATGTTTCCTCTCCTTTGTGGCCATTGATCAGTCAACATGAAGCCAGAGCTGGAAATGCAGGTTAATAATATGTGTTCAGACTGAACGTGAACTGAATCTTAAAGGCTGTGACTGGACTTCATGAACGAGGAGACAGGAGAGCATTCCAGGGGATTCTGAGCTGTCACGTAACTTTCAGAGCTTGCTGTTAGCCAGATGAAGCTCTTCAGCACAAAGCGAGGCAAACGTTCATGTACATTCAGTCTAAACACGTTAGTTATTATATGCTTGGTCGCTCCACACTCGGCAGCATCGTAAGACAAAAATTAGGAGAAAGCTTCACAAGACAAACATGATGCTCGGCTATATGCAGTCTTTGAAGGTTCCCTTCAAGATTTTGGATCCTGCCTGCAGAGATCTGCTTGCTTTCGGCCACAACAGCATCAACAATGTCAGAAACTGACACTGACTTTTTTTTTAATAACTTCCTGGACAGAATATACTGTAAGTTACTACCCAGATACAGGCGGTGCTGATGAATCAACTCACACTTTAGTTAAAGCAGGGATGAGGCTTCCCTAAACTGTTTCCTCAGAGTTGAAATGTAACTCTGTAGCTGTACAGTAGCATTAAAAATGTACTGGAACTAAAGGGCCTCGGCCAAACCTCAACAATCAATCCTGAACTAAAAGTAAACAAAATACATCCGCATACAGTATCATCACTCAAATGGCTCGTCCACACATATTTTTCTGTGCATCCAAGAGAATGTGCAGCGTTTTGGCCTAAACATCAAAGATCACTCAGCTTCATCATTTCTCTCTCCTTGTATAAATGTTATCTGGGTGTGACAGCAAGGTCATGAGACACATATCATCTTCTGTTTGCTGTCGAGAACGTCGAGCGACCGAGCATCACATCCTGCTCTAATGGCCCTTGCTCGCCCCTATGTCCCCTTCAGCGATCCTTTGGGGCAGATGAATAGAGTTCATGGAGGAGGTTGGAACAGTCACTCCCAGTTTCTGAAGGCACACGCTGTTTTTCCCCTCTCATACAGTCAATGAACCGGCCATTACCGGGCCATTATCCAGCCACAATTTGTCTACAGATAAAAGCACTTAACACTGGATTATAAAAGATTAGCCGTCACTTACCTGAATAAGTATTCCAGATGGGGGTATACTTCCATGGGGGAGGGGGGTATTTAAAAATATATTTTTGTTTTCATTTTTGTCAGGCCACATTGCAAGTGTTCCGAGTGTATTTTCTTTTACTTCAAATCCAATGAACAGAAAGACATATTTTACAGCAGGCTTGATAAGTGCAGACCATTTAATTTTAGGCCAGGATAGTTGAAAGCTGCAGACACGTGCCTTCCATATGTGTTACTAAAGCATATTTCCCACACACACATATTCAAAAATAACTAAATTCATGTATTCATATCACCATTAAAAACATTTCTGGCCTATGTTTTTATTTGGGTCAGATTATCTGTGCCACTTTGACATTCTGGAAAGTACATATTTGCCTTGTCACTTAAAATTTGGAAGAATAGATTGATAGCACTCTCTCTGCCTGTAAGTTAATTATGAAGCTACAGCTAGCAGCTGCTGAGTCTAGCTTAGCATGCTAACTGCAGGCTAGACTGCTGCAAGTGGGGATCCGTATTTTTTGCGGGGTAATTTAAGTACGTATTTGAGTGTTTTCAATATTATTGTTTCACAATCAGCCACACTTGTATTCCAGTCTCAAGACTTGCAGGACAAAACAGCTAGCTTTACTCTGTACAAATGTAAAAAGAAAAAATATCCAACAGTTTGTGGTGTTTTCACTTCTATTTGGGTATGACTTAAACCAAAAACCTGCAGAATATTGTGTTAATTAGTGATTTTCAGAGGTGATGTCAGGTAGCTTCACAGAACTCTTTCCAGACTTTAGCTAAGCTAAGCTAACCAGCTGCTGCCTGTGCAGTAGCTTTATATTTAGTGTAAACACGAGAGTGTCATCAAACTTAAGGTCACTGAATAATCATGTTTCCCAAAACGTCCTTTAAATAACATGAAGAGAATCTGCATATGTGCCTCAGTAGCTTGAGGAAAGACAGCAGAGATTTTTTTTTATCTTGAAGTGAGGTTGTGGCAGAAGTGGCCCCACTGCAACATAAACAGCAAACATCACAGTCATCATCACCTGCAAGCCAGCGTCCTCTGCCAGTAAAATCCACTGAGGCCGGCTCCCACGGCGCCGCTTTATAATTGGATCTTTCTCTGATCTGAACTAGATTCTTCAATGGAGAGCTCTGCTGTCTAACACGCTGCTGACAGAGCTGCACTGTAGTTATGTTAGCAAGTCTTAGGAATGTTCAGACTCAGTCTTTATGCCAACTGCATTTGTCCTTAACACCTGGCAAAAGATATAGAAGCCAGTTTCTCATCTATATTCATTGGTTTTATATGTCTAACACAAAATATGATAAGCTTGTTCACTCTGTGGAGTCCCTATTTAATAATCATTGTAATCAGAATTAACAAACAACTATGTAATCATCCAAAACGATGCTCCTACTGTTTTATATTATAAAATATATGAGCACCCATACCCTCTGAAGTTGGTGAGACTGATTTGTGGAAATACTTTGTTTTACATGTGTTACGTACATTTAAAGTTCCCCAAAGTCCCGAACTAACTCCGATTATCATTAATTTTCACTGTCAGAGTAGAAAGGCCCCTGTTCCTCCTTTAGTTTCCTCTCACTGCTGTTTATGTAATTTGCTGTGTCTGCTGTTCTGAGACATCAACTTGGACACATGAATTATTCCCTAACAATCCCTCACGTTGTACAATTGTTGCTCCTTTTTGTTTGGTTGATGCAGTAAATCTCCAAATGTCTGGATGTTTGTAATGACCAGGCTCTGTAAATCGTGCCTCCACTCTCCTGACCCAGTCACTAGCTGATGCCACACATACAAGGGGTCATATCAAAACAGGTGATTCATCAGGCAACAGTATTGCGGGGGCCATCACTTTTCCTTTTCCGCTCTTGCTGGTAGACAGGGACTCACCTTTGAGTGAGAGCTCCGTGGTTTCATTTCACTCTCCTGTAAGCATCCTGTGGACTGACAGGTGGAAAGTCCCCGACTGTCAGTGGGGCAGAGTGAACCTCATGTCCCAGAACGTCTTCAGAGACTTGGTGAAGTGGATCGACATGAGGGAGAGGGATTTCTCTGGGAGATTCTTCTCTCTGGGGGAGAATGTGCCGGGGAGACACTCAACAAACTGAAGCCACTGGATCCTATGCAGGAGTTTCACTGCAGTTGTCGTCTCCAGAAGCTTTGGTTGATTCTAGAGGAGGTAAAGTATCGAAACAATGGAAATCACTGTCATTTCAGATATTCTCTTAGGCAAGGATGCGTATGTGTATTATGAGTACTAATTTTGAGGTGAGCGAGTGCTAGAGGAGTGTACATAGAGTATAATAATTCTGTCTTGTAAATCAGTGGTTTGAATCCATGCTTTAAGATGCCCGACCATCATACGTTGGACTGTCCCACATCTCCCACAAACAGACTGAGACGGATGTGAGGATGTTTTATTAAACTTCTTGAGAGGTGTTAGTCTATAAAGGTGCCTCTGCCTTCAAGAGCTGCCGTCAAACTTGAGAGTTTTAGTGTCCCGTCATGACCAAACTGCAGGTTGACTCTGCTTTCTCAGCCCCAGGATCTTAATCATTGGCTTAATCTACTTTATTTCCAACCTGCAGCTTTGATTTCAAATGTTTGATCAGTACCAGCCTTAAAAAAAAACAAAACACATTTTGCCAATCAGATTATACGTATCAGTAGTTTGTAGGTTTTCATGCAAACTCTGCAAGTGTGCAATGATTAGCCTGGTGTTTATTACAGATGAGGAACACATGAGTGGAAAGACTTGCTGTGGCGTTTGGGATTCACTTAGAGCCACTGTGTTGAAGCTTTAACTCAGATCACAAGGAGCAGGAAACTGTTATTATGCAGAGCTGCCACAGTGAGACTGAAAGTTTTCCTTGGGATCTTGTTATAACGTCCAAGTTTTCTTGTATCAGGAATCATAAACAAGAGGATGTTAAATACATTTATCTGAAATCTCATCAGGACTAAATATAAGGTACAGTTGAGGTGCTCATAAAGCAAGTGATAAACAAACATTTTGTCATGTTGATGGTGCTACATGAAAATTTAGGCCTCTTCACAGTTATAACAAGGGCAGTATGCATATCTGTGTCAAGTTTGATGACATTTAATCACTAAAATTGTAAAGAAATTTTGCCCAAACATAAACCTAATGGTGGTGCCAGAGGGAAAATCATGTGATTCATTCTGTGAGGGAAAGTTAAGTTATTTAGGACCAACTGACGTGACTAACTCGCCTCAGAGCCACAGTGCTGTCAGTGCTTTGGACGCTTTGAACAATAAGATGCTTTGTCGTTATAACAAGACCTTTGCTTGTTATGTTTCTACGATGGCGGCTCTGTGCTGCCATAGAAACCTGCTCTGTACAGACTGAAGCATTTTGCACTCGTGGCCACACCTCAGAGCAGCTTTGCAGTTTTCTGCCTCCTGTGATCCGCTGTTGATTTTTACAAATCACTGATGTAGTTTCACAGCAGGTCTTCAGTGTGGATGTGAGGCTCTGCACACGGAGGGAGAGACGCCCCACCACAGTGCTCCGTGACAAGGATCCACGGGTTGCTTTCGCCAAAACCCTGTGAATTAGTTGCGCACAGTGTTACTCATCATTCTGCAACTCTGCAGGAGTTGTCACTGTATGAGCAATAAAAACGTTTAACATCATTCCTTGTGGTGAAACCTCCACGTAAGCTTTGAGAAACCCACACGTCCTGCCCCACTCACGCTCTGTTGGCACTGTTGGCTCGTCTGAGTGGGACGTTTCCCTCCCCTGGTGATGAAACCGAGCAGAAGTTCAGCTGTGCTCTCCCATAATCACTGTCTAACTTTAGGGCCCTCCATGAATCTGCACTGTGTGTCTATGTACACAAAAAGCTTTCTCTTTCTCTCTGTAAGCAATAATGACGTTGCATTAAAAGGCTCTCTGAGGGTTTGTCTTCTACTGAAGGAGGCAACAATAGTCAATCCGTCAGCCATACTTGAAAGGTCACAGAACATCAATGCTGATTTCATGAACTCAGTTTCTCATTCATTTTTCCCATCAAGGATTATGAGCCATAATCTCACACTCTCCTACACCTGCTGTAAGACGTTTGCAGTCATCTAGAGTCAAAGGAGCTGCAGGTTCATGGAAAAATGAATGTGAAGCTCACATTTAAAAATGGGGTGAAGGGATGTGACATCACTGAGGGCTGTGATTGGTCCAGACAGGCAGCCCCGTCCTTCTCGTCCTTCAGGCCTGAAGACAAACCCCATGATTGGCTCTTCTTCAACATGCAGGTTAGGTTATAAACACATGTTGTGTACCTGTATTATCTGTGTTCCTGTAGTATATAAATATGTGTACTGTAACTGGTGACTAATTATCATGTATATAAAGATTAGAACAAGTTCTTGGCTGCTGGCTTTTCTTTCCTGAAGAGTTTTGATTTTTGTCAGTTCAGGTCGAGTCTCTGCTCTGTCTGTCTGCTCCTCACACTATAGCTCCATTTATTTACCCAGAATCCTTTTACTTTTTTATTTATGTATATATTTTTTGGGGGGCTTTTTGTGATTTTATTTGATGAGTAGCTGAAGAGTTGGACAGGAAATGAGGGAGAGAGAGGGGATGACATGCAGCAATCGATCATGTGACTGCTGCAGCGAGGACAGCCTCTGTACATGTGTAGCCCGCTCTACCAAATGACCTACCTGGGTGCCCCTACCCAGAATACTTTTAGCCAACTCTGCACACATGTATGTGGAAAACATGGCTGTTTGCACACGTAAACACATCCATCAGTACTGAATCAGATTTCTTATTTGCTCTCAGGCTGCATGTCAGATGAGAAAATGCCAGTAGTGGAAAGTATCCAAGTACTTCTGCTCAAGTGCAGTTTTAAAGTGCTTGCACTCCAGTATTTTTTATGCTACTTTATATTTTACTTCACTACACTTCAGAGGGACTGCATTTATTTGATGGGGTAACGGCGGTCAGAGAGTGAGGAAGAAAGCTGAGAAACATGACTAAAGGTAACGTGAATGAAATTTTACTATATTACCTCGTCTGAGAACATCTCTGCATATGCCACTCCCGGATTTTCATCTCCTATGATCCCACGCTGCTTCATGATGTCATCAAATATGTCTTTTGTTTTTCAGTTTTAATAGAGAGACCTCTATGAGCAGAAGTTACATATTTTAAGTAAGAGTTTGATGCCCTCAGATTTATCTTGAGATCCGTCTGAGCTGCAGAGAATTTACATTTTCTGACTTCAGTCGCTGACGAGCAGCAACATCCATTAAGCAGCTTCATCTTTGGGTTTTCTTTGTCACAAAAGAGCCATTTGTGCAAAACTGAAACATGTTGCAAAGGTTAGCTCGCTAACACATTAATCCTCCACTGTTATGAAAACCACAGGTCAGAAGGGTCAACAGGAAGTTGTTTTCTGGGCAGTGGTAGCAGTGAATAATGGTAAACTTGAACAAATTGTTTCCGTGCACAGAGTGAAATGTCAGGAGCCACAATGTGAGGAGCGCTGTGATGCTGTAACAGGGCTTTCATGTGGAATAGTGCTGTCTGCTGTTACATAAACAGCTTTACAAAAGTGAGCGGTCCTCCACATTCTTTCCCTCTATAAAAAGACTCATCAGTTCTCCCCACTCGTTATCTGGCTTTATTCTCCACATTTTAGCAGTTTGGGCTTTGAGGGAAACAAGGTGATGAAATCCAAAGAGGTAAGGAACATGAAGGTTCTTCCTAGAACGACTGAGCAACTCATTTACAGTCTGACACCAGACTTACAACCTGCTTCTTCTTGGCCAGTGGAGGCTGGTGAGATTCAGCATCCAGAGACTCGCTGGGCTACATTGGTCCCACATTAGCACATCAGTGTTTTTAATTGTGCTGCCACTTGGGTGGAAGACTAAAACAGTCTAGTGGGGCTGATCTCTGACTTAAAAAAAACAATCAAAGCAACAGAATGTGCAGCTCAGACATCCAGAGGGGAGAATGGAGGAGAAACAGTGCTCCCTCAGGTCAAAAGGAGCAGCCTCCTGAATGCCTCCTCTGGGGGATTTAGTGGGCATGTCTACTTGCAAGGAGACTCTAGATCAGTGGTTTTCAAAGTGAGGAAGACACAGAATGGGGGTCGTGAGATGCCTTTCAAAAAACACATTTTTAAATAATTTAAAAATGCACATTTAACCCATTATTATATAAATTCTAGTTAGATAATTTAATTATTCTAAAATAATATTACTGCTGTTAGGCTGTTGTTCTTTTTTGTTGTGTTGATGCCTGTGTTTGCATAGGCCTAATACTGCTTGTGCGTGACTGTGCATGACATTATATGCCACCTCTGGGATCGTTGGAGATCCCCAGTCTCTGGCACTGTTATTTTTAGGGTTTAGGGCAGGCTAAAAAACTTGGGAACCCCTGCTCTAGATTACATCCAGGAGAGATTATGTAGGACACATCTTGGGGTCACTCAAAAAAAAGCTGTAAGGACGTGGCTAAAGCCCGCTGACACAGCAAACTGACCCCGGGAAGGGGTGGGAAATGGAAGGACAGATGGACAACAGGCCTCAGAACAAAAAAATCAAGGAGTGAATGACATCAGATGAATATACACGTGCATACATGATAGCAGTCTGAACTTAAAAGGAAATCTGCATAAAACTGACCAATCTCCACATAAAGTGGGTGTGATTGTTTTTGACAGATAGGGGTGTTGCATTACGGGAGGTTTGTGATCAAGCAGGTTTAGAGCTTGAACCATTGACACTGTAAGTCAGCATATCTCAGACTCTAAAAAAAATGTCACCAAACTTTAAAGAGGTGTCAAACTTAATCACAGGAGATTAACTTTGATAAAAGAATCTCTGGTCATATTGTCTTTACACGTATGACATCTTATTTTTCAGAAAGCTGCTCTCAACTCGTTCACCTCAGTGTTCACAGTTTGGCATCACTGGTTTGTACAATCAGCAAGCCAATGTCTAAATCCACCAGTAAGAGACTGCGGCTGCTTCTGGTTCATCTCAAATCACATCTCTTTTCAGAAGAAGGTGATTTAATAATTTTTAACAGTAAAAACTTTTGCAGCGATATATTGCCTTAATTTAGGGGATACTCGTCCACAGATAAACTATTTTTTGTATCCATTATTTACCCTTAGATGAATTGAAGAATATATTTTTTACCTCCAGTGCTTTTTTTTTTTTTTTTTTAAACAAAAATGCGAGCCACTCAAATGTAGCTGCAAACTTTGAACACTTTCGAAGCATCAAAACCATCTAAAATCTTACATTCAAAAATCTCAAAAGTTTTTTGTGGTATAATCCAGAATCAGAATCAGAATCATAATTAATAAGTCTTCTTTACTGTGTCGTAGGCTCAGTACTTCCAAAACACTGTTATTTCAGCTAAAAAGTTAAATCCAACACATCTGGTGCCATGCTCCCTGCTGCATGCCCGGCCAAGCGTACCAGATATGTTGAATTTAGTAGCTTTTTAGCTGAAAACCGACATATACACAACACTATAAAGAACACTTGGATTATAACACAAAAAGCTTTTGAGATTTTGGGATGGACGATTTTAGCCGGTTTTGATGTTCTGACACTGGATCTCCATAGACTGCCAGTAAGAGCAGCTCAAGTGAGTGGCTTGCATTTTTGGAGAAATCTGTTTTCTGTAAAGGAACGCTGGTAGGAAAAGAAAATTCTTTCATTCAAGACATCTAAGGGTGAGTAATAAATACACCAAAAGTAGAATTACAGTGAAATATTGCTTTAAGTTGTTGAGGAGTTGACTTGGTCTGTTTGTATTTTCAACAGCACAGAAGCTTCAGAACAATCAGACCGATAACGGCAGCAGTCTCTGTGACACTCTCATTGCTCCACACATGTTGCCACTTACCACTTTGTTCACAAAACTTGCTCAAGAAAAGCAAACATTTGAGTAATTAATAATATACAGTTTATAATATTATACATCAAAGATAAAACTGATGAAAGAAGCTGCTGCTCCTTCAGCACCATGGACAGCGCCATGGATTTATCAAAACACATCACAGCTGCAGGTTACAGACTTCCTCCAAAAGTTGTGCTATAATGACCAACTGAGATGATTTTCCTTAATCTTAAAAAGATACAGATCTTAATTCTCCATTTCAATATTCATGCTGTTAAGACCTTGCTATGATTTTGCTTCACCTGTGATCCAAATGCAAAGTAAAGGCAGACAGGAGACATAAGAACATGGTCATAAAACATCTTATTTATTACATGATAAAGGAAATGTACACATCAAATAATGCGCAGTGCATTCTGGAAACATTCAAAGAAAAAGCAGCTTTTGACACAACAAGCACAAAGAAAAAGTTAATAAACAGTGAGAGTACCTTGATCATGTTCATGAACATGTAGAGCAGCAGTAACGGGAAAAAGTCAAAAATCAAATGATCACATGGACTGAAGATGTCAAGAATACATTAAAAAAAAAAGAAAATAAAAAATCAAAATCAACTTAAAACGAGATGTCCTTCCTTCTTTAGTCCAGTAAAGCCATGCAGGCACAAGTACAGTGAGCTGCACAGCTGTATGTACACGCAGATATTTACAATGCAAACTAGAGTGTGTGTATAAGTGAGCAATAATTCTGTTTTTTGATCTAAAGATAAAGTGGCTTTCAAAATAAGATGTGGCTCAGTAAAGAGGAAGGAGTCCACTTCAGAGTCAAAGTGCTGAGATGTTCGTTAAACTGCTCAAACATGCTGTTCATCAGCTGTAACCCAGCAAATCAATAATGTTGACTAATGTTGCACCGACGCTGTTTCTGAGGAGAACTGAGGTGAAGAAAAATTTACACATGAAGAAAAGCTGGGGAAGCAGCGAGCCGACAGTGCAGCACAAAGCATGTGTTACATAATTACATAGATTTTTAAACCTGCTGTCAAGTTACATCAAAACTCAAAAGAACCTTCAATGCACCAAAGTTTCAGCCTGACTGGTCTGTTCACTCCAATTACAGAAACATTCTCTCTCTTACCTCTAACAGTAAATTACTTTGCAGAGAGATGAGTTTTATTTGTCCAAGTCTGGAGACATTTGTGTCGCCTCACCTACACATTTATGGCTAGAGAATTTATTTTGTGGTGCTCACAGAACAGAAAATGACAGCAAATGTATCAGAAATGTCTCTTTTCAGAGACAATGTTTTCAACTGGAAAGACTCTGCACTGACAGTCACTTCTGTGGATTCTGTGCTGACAGGGACTTTGTTTCTGTAAAGAAACATTTCTGTTGAATTTTTGACAAGTCATTTTTCGGAGCTCCACAAAATCAGTTCACCTAGAGGAGCAATCATTAAAGGAGAAGTTTGAGTTTTGCACATTAAGCCTTATAATAAGAATATTTATGATCATATACAATGTTCTGCAGCATTATTATGACAAACCATTAAGTCCTGAGAGCTGAAGCTTATTGCTGATGTCACTGCTAACTGAAAACTGCTAAATACTATGGAGGTGAGGGGGCATTTTAAGCTTCGACAATCTGTTG
>JAPZDX010000006.1:25997303-26008780 GCA_029783625.1 Naso annulatus | reverse complement strand
GGATGTAGCCGCTCTGGGCCGACTCCAGCTGGCTGATGTACCAGTACTGATCTCTGCACTTCTGGAAGAAGGTGGGTGAGCGAACCTGGTAGCTGCAGCAAACACATGAAAACCACAGAGTTTCTAATACACTCTTATCCAATCAGACAAATGCATGTAAGTGTATGTGTGTGTGTGTGTTTGTGTGTGCCCACCGGAGCACCAGCGTGTCAGTCTGCATGTTCAGGTAGCCCTCGCTGGCCAGCAGGTCCAGTCTGAAGAAGCGGTTGTAGCCCCAACATTCACCGACCTCGAAGTCAGACGCAAACTCCCGAATTATGTTCTTGGTTGGATCACTGGAGGCCTGATGGACCATTTCCACACGGTACTCATACCTACACACACCCACGACAGCATTACTACACAGGGAAATCCAATTTTCAGCCACACATTTGGTGCTCTAGGGAATAGCTTCAGCAACAGATTGATGTATTTGAGTTTAACTTGAAATAAACTACTGGTATGCTATGTGCAGTCATGGTAATGACTAAACGTGTGGTTCATGTTGTCACAATGACAAATGCGCGGTGGGCTGATGGGTCAGTTGTTCTGGGTAACAGATAATAAAACTAATAGTAGCTGAAAATTAACTAATAAGGCTGACAAAAAAACTCCTAGAACTCTTAAAGTGGCAGTTAAAAGACTGTAAATCCGATCTTTTACTCAAAATGAGATTCTAAAGACAAAGTTTGGAAAGAAAGAAAGAATTAGGAAAGGATTCATACTTTGATGTTTCAGGAAGTCCAGCAGACAGTTCCAAGAAGACAGACAGGTAGTTTCCACGGACCACACCGTTACCATCCTGAAGAAACATGTCGCAAGAATCAGAGAGGTACACAAAGTTTTCACCATCCTGTATTGTTTTTTTTTTTTGTTTAAGAGAATATTCAGAGCAGGAACCAATCACCATCACCATGAGAACAAATTAGAGAAAAATCCAAATGCCAGATCTGCAGCGATCTACCATCTACTGCTAATAACTGTCACATTGTCTAAGTGAGCCCATGCAACGGAAGAATATAATCTTTTACGATAATTTTAAATAAAGGTCAGTGTGGTGGCTCGGAGCCAACAATCACCTCACAGAGTACTTCCTGTTTTCAAAGTATGCAAAGGTGGGAAAGTAGCAGGCAGCAGCAGAGAAACTCACAGGGTAGACTTTGAGCCTCCAGCAGAGTCCAGATATCTGCAGAGGAGGACTGTAGACTGGGTCAGCGCGCTGCCTCAATGTGCTACAAACACACACACATCAGAACACACTCATCAAACCCCGTCAACACAGTTAGCACCTGTAGCACCATGCTGCTGCCGCAAAAGAGATTTCCTGTTTGAAGCAGTCGCAGCAGCTCTGCACATCCTAAACTTTACTCTTCTGTCCTTTGATGCATCACCTCTATTGGCACTGCTGAGCCCTCCAGGTTTATGTTACTTTCAAGAGGAGAAAGCTCTTGAAACACACTCAGCAGCGGGTCGAACTGCTTCAAAAGACTCCTCATCCTCTTTGTCAACAACCACCAAAGCCCACTGACTTTCCTTCCTCACTTATTTTCTTCATGTTGATCTACAGTCAGATTCACAGCTGATGAGCTGCTGCTTGCTGCTCTGTGCAGCAAACTAATGGCATCAAGCTTTTTAACAGCAATGTAAGCTGCAGTAGGATTCCGCAACACACTTAAAACTACCTGCAAAACTTCAAGTATTCTCAGATTTACATTCATCAAACAAGTGGTTGTAACACAGATCTGCTTTATAATTACAACTAAGCCACCTAAACAAAGTGTAAAGGGAAATGTGAGGATGTTTACAGATTGGAGGAGCTTCAAGTGTTTATGACTACAACAGAAAACCCTGTTTTTTGGTTATTTACTGAAACAGACATGCCGACAAAGCAGTACATAGCTCTGAGATCATTTTTGGCTGCATTCAAAGAGAGGATTTACCTGAAATTGACCAGAACAAAAGTGCTGGAGTCGTAGGCAGGAACCAGCTCACTGAAAACACACAGAGGAAGATGATCACATGCTGAGCGAAGCTGCTGACCGTCAGGCTGCTCTCGTCTGAATCATCAGACATCCAGACACATTAATACTTAAATAAACTTAACTGACATAACTGATCACATAAAATCAGCTTCCTTCTAATGTACAACAGATAAGAGTAAACATGACATGCAGGACATGAAACATTAAAATGGAGCTTATTATGTCACAGCCATGTTCGTACTGAACATTCCTGATTCAAAATGGATTTGATGCAGGTTGTTCGTGGGTTATAGGTTTACAATATGATGTCGCTGACAGAGATTAATGTTATTCATTACTTTTCTACCTCACACTGCAGCTCATTTTCTCAGCTCTTTAATATACACATTCATGTTTTTGTTTAAAATATTCTCATCAAAAGATTAAGAGATATATCATTTCGTTGCTTCATTTGTGCAAAAAAGCAAAAAACTTAGTTTTTACAGCTTTTCTAATGTGAACATTTGCTGCTTGCCCTTTCAATCTTTTAATATCTTTGGGTTTTGGACAAAATGAGCGTTTATAGCATTTTATAGCCTGAATTACTAAATAAATAAAATCAAAGGATGAATTAATAAGGCTGATATCTATTAAATGGAGCCCTGGCCATGATGTGTAGTTTCATTCAGACTTAACGTGGCTTTTCTTACAGCTGAGCAGAGTACCTGGTGAAGTCTGGAGGAACCGGCGTGGTGACGAACGACTGCATCGGTTTCCTGTGGACCTGCTGAAACATGAGCAGGATCTCTGGGCTCTTGGAGATGAGTTCGCTCTTACTGCAGGAGTGAAGCTGATCAACACACAAACAGGAAAACGTCATCATTACATGTTAACACCTTGTTAATATGCTGCAGCTCACATCCCTATTTTCATTGGTTTCAGCTGAAAAGTCACAAAAATATTCTTTTATTTTTCAAAAAAGGCTACACAGGTCTTTAGCAAACTTTACTCAAACTAAATACTGTATTAATTTGGTTATTTTAGTGTCTATTTCTTCTACAACAAACTAACTGCATCAAGTTAACTAAAATTCATGTAAAGTAGTGGCATGTGTTGGTTGTTGCAGTGCAGATTGCCTTGACTGGGCTCTGAGTCCTCACACTCTTCATAAAAACAAGTCTTGCATGACTCATGAGAGAAAAACTGCATTAAAGTTCCACTGAAACGATTATGCAAAATGTGAGAGAAACTTCTCACAGTGGAGGCTGCACATAGAATTCTTAAACTCTGCAGCAAACACGACTCTCTCGTTGCTCTGATTTAACAGCTTACAGCTTCTCTGTGTGGTTCACTGCTCATATCAATCTCTCTTCCAGCAGCAGCAGGCAGCTGTCAGCAAACACGCTCTGATAAACCCACTGAACACGACCAACTCTGCAGCAAACCAGGAAGCAAACCAAGGCTAACAGATGAGGGAGTGCTGGACGCAAACATGAGCTTCACTGGATGGTAATCGTGCCTGCTGGATGTGTAAATGAGCAACTGTTTGCTAACATGCTAGCAATAATAACCTAACACTTCACTGTTAACTTTAGTTTCAACACAGCTGTTTGACTACTGAAACACAGAATCAGATCTTTGTTTTTTGGCTGGAGGGGATTTAAGAGTGTCTTATGATTTACTGCAATTTAAACACTAGAACACACTATGTCCTTAGAAAAAAACCACAGTGGGGACAAGCCTGCCACAGTTTAACACCAGAAATAAAAACACGAGGTACAGTTGTAGATTTAAGCTGCTGTACACAACCAACCTGATGCTCCACTTCCTGCAGGAGAGACTCCAGCAGCTCCGTCTCCTGGGTCAAGGACGTCTTCTGGCCTGGTGGGGAGGAACATTTTCTATTTTCAGTGCACTTGTGCTGAATGTCAGTCCTGATGGAGCCTGCTGAGGGTGAGTGGTTGGGCGTGCAGGTTGTGCATGTGGGCGCCGAGTGCATCCATCCACTCAGTCCAGATAAATATTTCAGATGTGTTTTACCCGCAGCTATAAAAGGTGCCTCTTTCAGCAGGGAGTCTGCATGTTTTGCTGGGTTAAGGTTTCAACCTTTACACACATTGTAGTTCCAGTAAAGGTGCATTAAAAGGAGCCTTTTTGGAACATAGCCTACACAACAGTGCTTCATGAAGCTGTTAAAGGTACAGCTTTTTGTTATTCAGAATAAGGTCATTTTTAAATGAATGTCTCTTTTGGCTTTATTCAGATGGGACATTTACAAAAAGAGGAACATGCTTGTGAAGCATGTATATTGCAGTTAATGCCTTTTATCATTTAATTGTTACAGAAGTGTAGTATGATCGCCATTGTGACCTCAGTGTGTGTAAAACACCAATATATAGAAGTAGCATCACATTTACGTGATGAGGCATGCGTCTGACAGGGTCAAAGGATTCCTTTTTAATTAGATTGAAGATTTTAAGTCTCATGATTCTCAAGGTAAATACTTACAGTCCTGATAAAATAACTATGGTCAACATAAGAAAATGCATCACTGATAAAAAAAAAATGATACTTCAATATTTTAACTTGTCTTACAAACCCAGAATCAGCACAGCTGCACTGTGACAGGGATGCGTTCAGGCGTCTTTACCCATGAGAGTGATGAGCTTGTTCTTCAGCTGGTTGTCCAGACGTGCGATCATCATTTCAACGGCGTTTCTGATCTCTCTGACCCGCTCGTCCTTCGCTCCCCTGACAGCCTCCACGTTCCTCTCCTGACCCATGACACCATGCACACACACGCGTGCGCGCGCGCACACACACACACAGGTCCAGTTCAGCCTTAAACAGACTCAGTTCTCAAATATATGTCAACATGTTAGTGCCATCTAGTGGATGTCAGCAATACTTTCCAGCCAAACTACCTGAACTAAGTATTTGTGGACAGTATTTGTGTGTAACTGACATGTTTATGCTGTAATGTAGGTAAGGCTGTATGTTAATTATTTTTTTCACCGTGACATGAATAACATGAAGCTTTAGGGGAACCTGACTGATGGTTCAATGATCACTGCGGTATAACAAAAAATCCTCATCAAAAGCATATATATTATTGTTACAGTGTTGTCTCCTCACCACTTCCTGCACCAGACTGATCAGCTCCATGAGGCGGCGGCGCAGCTTTCCAACTTCCTCCTTCACTTTGGTTACGTGCTGCTCGTAGATCTCCACCAGAGGCTTGAAGGTGTGGCCACCATGCTGGACACGACAAAAACAGCCAATCACTCTCTGGTTCCAGTTTCTCAACCTTTGCAAAATTAACTTAATACTTTGAGATTTTGTTTGTTTGTTTTTGTTGCTCTGATAAATCAAACTGTAAAGACATCAGCTTAGACATTGGAAGTATGGCTGCTTGTAACTGTAAATGTTATCTATAAATACAGGATGTGAAACGTTACCATGCCTCCCCACAGAGCACACTGGTGACAGATGCATTTCTTACAGGTCCAACAGAAAACACTCAGCTTCTCATGGTGATTCTCACATCTGCAAATGAATAACCCAACAACAGGAAACTTAAAAGTTTCAATTTAGTTTTACTTCAGTGTGTCTATAAAGTTTATGGATCTTACAGTAATGACAATAATGAAAATGGTGAAGGGAATGTAAGACAAAAAACAGGGAAGAATCTGAACATATAGTAAGAAGTAATAAGTAACAATCGGGGTAGGCACTTTATTTTTGGTGTCATCATGCTACCATCCCATAATAAGCTTTCTGCATTTTGTAATTCAGATGGTCTGACAGAACACTAAACTTCTGCACCTCTACTTGGCTCTGTATTCAGACCGTCATGGGGTATTTTCAGCCAATCACAGTAATTTCAGAGAGCGTGTGTTCCAATTGGCTGCTCTATGCTGCGCTTCTTAGCAACAGATGACGTTACTGCGAGCTGACTGGCTGTTGATGTGCCTTATGTTCTAAAACTGGCCTCTGGCGACACAAGTGTCTACAGGCAGCACCATCAGCAGCTCAGGTCGAGCTGAGACAGACCAGTTTACTCCGCTGCAACTTTCCCTACATTTCATCTCGCCATGAATCTTTGGTGCTAAATGGCCTTAAATGAGGGAGTGACAACAAGCAAAATAAAACGCGAGCCGGAGCAAAACAGGGAGGGGAGGGTGCAGCCCAGTTGTTTCCAAGTCTCATGCTACAGCTAGCTTTATTTCTAAATGTTGCCAACCCCAGCTTTAAATCCCAGGAGGTCCCTTAACCCCAATGAACCCATGAGTGGAGAGTGAAACAGGAAGTGGGAGATCAGCAGGGGGCGCTCACTTGTCCTTGTCATTGTCCTCATGCTTGGTGAGGCTGCAGAGCTGCAGGGTGTCCAGCTGCTGGGTGACCTCCTCCGCCCAGCGACAGTTGACCAGCTCCCTCAGCTGGAGCGGAGCCCTGTGTGTTCACAAACACACACACACACACACACACACACACACATTAATACTACATGCCACACACCTGAAAACATATGACACATTACACAACACCAACTAGCTGTAACATGTATCCAAAGATTGTCCGCCTCTTTGTCTCCACAACACCAGTGGTTTGTTGTTTTCCTCATCCATTAGAAAAAGTTACACTCTCATGTTTCTCTTAACCTGCACACTGTGAACACTGACAGACACTTTGAATGTTGCAGTGTGTGTTAGCATGTTAGCTTACCGACAGTGTGGACACTGTGCTCTCTGCTCCGTCAGCCATCGCTGTCAAACAAGAGGTTCCAGTTTAATGATAATTCCGTCTTAATACAATGAGTGCAAACATGCTGCCATTGTCAAATGCACATTCTATTCACGATACAGCTGGCACATTTCCTTATTTGTATTTGTATTGATAAATCTCACGAAAAGATTCAATCCAACAATGAACTGATCCAAACACATATGTGTGGAGCCGACGCCTGATATGTTTTATGCCTCTGCACCATGAGGCTCCATTGTTATCAAAAAATTATGAACACACACTTAAGTGCCATAAAGACATCAAACTGGTCTACTGGGTGTATTTTCATTACCACGAACATTTAATTATCTGCTGCTGCTAACAAATGCTCTGTTTACCCTGTCTGAGTGAAGAAAGAAAGATTTGTGAGGCAACAGAGAACAAGCTGCTGCATTTTGGAAAATTTGGGATACAGTGTTTCTGGAGTTTGCCTCACACCGCGCGTGCACTGAAACCTTTGGATTTGACCATTCTTGTTTTTCTCTTGTATGTCCTAAGACATCATTTAAAAGCTATATTAAACAACTAAAGTACTCTTATGTGAGCAGCTCTCCAAATTCTAATGCATCAGAATGATTTTCATAAACCTTTGTAATGACATTTAGCTTCACATTGTTAAACTGTAAATGCACCTTTACAAAATTAATCTGTCCTGTTCTTCCACAATTGAATCTAAGAAATTCAGGCAACCAGAATTTACGACAGTAGTACCAGAATTTACTACAAATAGCAAAATGCAGAGAGGTGCAGGGAGGAGAGCATATTCTGCCTCGTGCAAACAGACTTACTCGTATGCAGCTGAAGCAGCACAGTTTGGAGCAGTGTGGGCAGAGACGAGCATCCCTCAGTTTCTCCATGCATATGAAACAGCGAAACACCTCGGCGATGCTCTGCACAGGGACAGAAGAGGTAAAACAGTTTGGCTCAGTCTGACTAACTACAGCTGCAGAAATCAGCACAGAGATAAACAACATCACTCACACACAGTGTCAACAAAAACCGAAGGTGTTCACAAAGGTTAGCAGGTTGATTCAAAGGGTGTTTTACTGGATTGTGGCGTACTGTACAGTTACCTTTAATAAGTGTAAATAAATTTTCTATGCAGATACTTTTTTTGTATGCACAGCTCTATTTTAACATAAGGCACATCTGAATTACATACTGCCTTTAATAAAACACAGACATTTCTACAGAAACTTAAATTTGAAATATCTATAATTAAAACAGATGAAATAACGTAACTGCATTAAGTTAAACAAAAGTCTGCTGGTTTTTGTGGGTGTTTCAGAGCCAATTGCAAGTTAAGTACTGATCCCAATCTGTTCTGCTGAGACCTGCAGGCTAGAACATGAGTAAGAGTGTGAGTGTGAGCGAGCTAAGTACCTACAAAAACTCTCTTTCTCTGATGCACAGACAAACTCATTTTTAATTACCACTTTATCTTTATTGGCAGTCCAAACAGAAGCTTTCAGCCATTTTCTGTGGTCATACAGGCTCAAAGGCCAACAAATTTTAACTCTGCAACTCCTCTTCATGCGCCCATAAATTACTGCTGCAGCTGAAATGCCAATTTTTCTCAGGAAGGTTCCTCACTGAATGAAACGACCCTCAAGTGGTTAATGATAAGAGCTGGTTACATTTTCTAAATGCTAAGGAAAGGTGACTCAATGCTTCCTTTGGCATCTCCTTAAGTATGGGATACACCAGGCCATCCTTTATGAAAGGAAAAGAGATTATTCTGTCCCACAGTTCTTTGCGGCAGCAACATTCCAAAGCGGTGCACAATCCAACTGCCTCCAAATTAATAAAAAAATAAATAATACATTTTTCTTATCAGTGATTTTTGTGCAACTCAAAGACACTTCACAGAAGTAAACAAATATTAGACTACCCAATGCACACAGAATTACAAAAACTTGCATTACATACAATGATTATATGCAGTAAAACAGGGTAATCAATGTCAAATAAAATGCACAAACCACTGAAGTTGATGGGGCGGTAGTAAGAAAAAGTTGGTGAAAACTCAATGACATAATTACCGAAAGGGATGCAGATCATGTCAGTACAATGTTCTTTGATCCAAATTATGCCATAATGTGCCTTAACTTAGTCATATTCTGATGTCCATGTTTTTAACTCTCAACAGCATGTTCAGCCCATAGTCGAATAATAAATGTTACACTGCTGTCATTGTAAAGTGATCTAGGCAAAAATCTTTGTTGTGAAGTAATTTATGCTATTCAGTTTACATGCTAAGTAACGTTAGACTGTGCATTAGTCATTCCTTTATCTTAAGCAGCAATGCAGACGTATTTTTCACCAGGTTGTCAATGTTTAAATTGTCTGCAATGAACAACACGGTCAGCATGCACGGGCAGAGTAGCCCATCTAACATTGCGCCTTTTGTAGTCCATCTTTGCAAAACTGTAGTTCCGCTATGTCACAACATGTCAATAACATCTGCAGTCACATGATGTATTTGACTGCAGCCATTGTCTGTGGTCAAAAAGGGTCAAAGTTCAACAAATTTTAACTCCGCAATGACTCCTCTTAGCAGCACACATACATCAGGACAGGACTGTTGCAACACATGAATACACATTCACAATGATGGAGGAAGCACACACAGAAGCCGTGATCATGTGGAACACAGTGGAGGTGTCAGAGCTTAGATTTCCTCAGAGACTTGTTTTGGACAGTGCTGGACCATCAAAAATTTTTAAAATATAATAAATGAGAAGTCACTCAGTATTGTCCAAAGCAATACCTGACCTTTAATTTTCTCTGATTCTGCTGATGCAACAGGCACAGCACATTATCAGACTCTCTCATTCAGCTGTTTGGCTGCTCAATTGGCCAAACTGATTCACTTGTTTTCACACCTGATAAACTGTCAAGCCTTCAGACAGGTAAACATGCAGGGGGTGAAGGATGAAGCATCTCCAGCTTCATTCTTAAACATGTGTGATACAAACCTCAACACTTTGTTCATCCATTTCAGCCAGTTTGAGTTCTTGATCTCAGGAACAAGGCGAAGAAGTTGGAGCCAGTGGTCTAAAAAGAAATACAGCATTAACGCAGCTACTCAAATTACGCTTTCAAAGCAGAGGTTTCAAATTAATCCTTTCTTCAACCACATTTTCAGAACAGACGACATAAAGTCACTGTGATGAACTACAAAGGTCAAGTTTCAAGTCTGTAGAAGTCCATACAATCTAAAACCATTACTATGAACATGAGGGTCTGAATTAAAATAGGCAGAACCGTGGCATCTTTTACACCACTTCTAAAAGACTTTTCTTCTAATTTATCTATGTTTTCAACCTGTTTTGATTTAATTTTTTGCATGCTTTACAATGTTTTATCATTTTGTTCTGTGGTCTACTTTTTACTGTATTTTTCTATAGTAGTCATTAGCAATAATAGTAGTCATCAGTAACAGTCGTTTGTTTAATTGTTAAGCATTCTGCCATTCTGTTTAGAGAAGTGTTGTTAAGATGAAAGATATTGTTAATATCTAAACTTTGTGGCATGCAATGTGGACCATAGCTTTTAACATAGCACCTGTGTGCCTTTCAACAGAAGCACATAAAAATAAATGCGACACAAAAAGGTGTAAAACACACTTTTCCCTGTCAGGAGGAGTCTTCGCTGTTAGCTTACAGGCAGTCAGGCCGCGCATCAGCAGGCACACTAACCTGACTGCAGTCGTAACCACAGCTAACGTTTAACAATTAACAGCTTTGGCACTCAGGCGAATCTATTAGCATTAATTTGATCAACCGGGGGCAACAAGAGCACAGACAGAAATACACTGAATTGTGATGTTAGCTAGCTTGCTTGCATTAGCAGGGTGGCTCTTACCTTCAGAGACACGGCTTCGTCTGTCACACCTGATAAACAAGCAAAGGAATAACGCCAAACTAACGTAACATTATCGATTCGGGCACAACAAGCCTCGTTTCTGCTGGTTTAGCGAACACTAAAGATAAACCTAAAGGCGTCCATGAGCCGCTGTGTCAAAGCAGAAGTTCCACTTCGCTCCAAAAGCGGTGAAATCAGAAGAAAACGGCCGTTTTTTGCCCTAAATTGAAGATGTAGCGGTTGCGCTTGCTCTGAAGCTGTCTGTCCCCTAGCAATAACCAATCAAACTCTTCATTTTCTTCTTCCCTTGATTTTATTGCTCAAAGTTTGTCAGACAGCTTAGATGCCATTACCTCCACCTACTGGACGGATCGCTGAATTACAGAAGAGAGAGGCGCTTAAATCAAGTCAAAGCTGCTGCTAATACAGGCCTCCTAGCGACAGAAACAATTAAAAAATCGCATAAAAGGAAAAGAAAATTGATTTAAGAGTTATTGTTGCTACTTCCACACATTTCACACAAAAACATAAATGAAAATGGAGATTTTAAGCTCCGTAAGACACCGTGTGTCACCACCCTCCCTGCTCTCCTTGTGTTTGAGTTGGTCTCCAGTCACTCCTTCTTGCTCAGTGTAAGAAATTGTGCTAGGAAAAGTAACATTCACAAGTAAAGAACCTGTAATGTTATGTACTTAATTCCACCATTTATGTTTCTGTCCAATAAAAGATTTAAGAAGAACAAATTTTTTAAAAATCTTTTTAGTCAAAATTATTGTTACTCAGCACCATGAAAGACTTTGGGGACTTGTGTCACAAAAACAATTC
>JAPZDX010000006.1:25922729-25939605 GCA_029783625.1 Naso annulatus | reverse complement strand
GTTTGCTCAGTGCTCATGCTGTGTTGGAAAACAGAGGTGTGTGGACAGGAGAGTGGTGTGAACTGAACCACCTGCAGCTCACTGAGTGTAATGAGATGGTGTTGGACTTCAGGAGAGAAGGGACTCCCCTGGTGCCCGCCTCCATCAGAGGATGTAGAGGTGGTTGATGAGCAGTAGCACCTGAGTGTTCCTTATTATGTCCATATTGGACAGTTGTGCACCTCGTTTGTTCTAAAGCGTCCAGCGAGGTGGAGAGTGAGGAGGTGGTGGACTTCAGGAGAGACGGGACTCCCCTGGTCTGCATCTCCATCAGAGGTGGTTAATGAGTATCTGAGAATCTCTCTGGATGTCAGACTGGACTGAGGCCTGTAAGATGCAAGCGACTTTTTCCTCTTGAGGTTTGTTCAGCAGCAGCATTCTGCAGATCTTCATTCCTCTCCAGAATCCCTCACAATTATGTCCATATCGAACAGTTCTGCATCTTGTTTGTTCTTCTGCACAAAGCGTACAGTAAAATGGAGGGTGAGGTGGTGTTGGAGGTCGAGCAAGTCCGACTTTCATGCAGGAAATTTAAACTATTTCTATCAACAGTGGTTTATGGGTCACTAAAGGGGTCACGCATACAAGCAGACCCACAGAGAATTATGAGCAAACTCTTTAGTTCCAATCGATGCAGCCTTAAGATTGGACACGAGTTACAGGTTTGTTTCCAGCATAAACACACAACATGCTTAATAAACCTGCTTAACATGTGCAAGAAGTCTGGATTTGAGACACGCTTTATATGATGCAGATCATCCCCTGTGTGACACCACGAAACTTTGGTTCTGCAGACCAGACCTGACCAGACCTGAAATGTAAAATAACTTTTTATCTTGGAAAGTGTTTTCAGTGACACAGTTTGTCTCCACGATGCTTTAGAGCTTTAGTAGGTCGAGGTGTGTCCTCATTGTAGAAACATCTCCTTGCTGCTTTCTCCTTCACACACACTTCTTCTATATTTGTCACACAGCCTGCAGTCATCTTTCCCTCTGGGGGGAGCTGAGATGCATTTTGTGGTCGTCTAAATTAGTCAAACATATTTGAAGTGACTTTTTTGGTCAAAAGTTAATCTCTGAGCTGTTTAATATATTATTCAAGAGCAGCTTTAACGTGAAAATGAGAACTCAGCAGGGTTCCGCACAAGCCTCTTATTGAGAACATTTCCTTAATTTCACACTGAATTTCATGACTGGAGTGAATCCATGAAGATTATCCAGGGGACAATCGTTCATCATCGTCACTGAGCCAGAAAATCAAAGTTTAGATGGAAGTTCAGGTGAAATGAGGAAGAGGCAAACATCAGAGCTGACTCTCAGACTCCTCAGTGTTTTTTAATGTCTGCACTTTTGGAATTGACTTCAGTGTTGTGATGATCTGGATGCTAAAGCTGAAAATAAAACTCATAAGGAATAAAATTAACATCCTGATCAATACATATCATACTGTTTTAAATTATTCCAATAACCAATAACCACGGGTCCCTTAGATGTTAATCATTAAACTGTGACAGGCTAATTTCATCAGAAGTTAATGTATATATCAGCAGTATATTTGGAATAATTATATGGGTTCCTTGATGCTAACTTAAGTGATTCCATATCCTCTGAACTACAGGTCTCCATACAGTAAAAACCTGCGCCTCATACCAGCTCTTGTGGTCAAGCATTGTGTGAAAATGTTCATCATGGATTCATGCCTCTCATACTTTTGGCCCAAATGAATGACTAACTGCTGGACATGATTTTCAGCTCACATAAGAAGCTTAAACGCTTTAGATTGTGCAGGTTTGCAGCACTGACCACACCCTCACGCCAGCGGTTACCGAACATGCTCTATTATGAAAATTCATTTATTTCTGTGTTTATTCATAATTTGATCCGAGTGTGACCTGATACACATACATTGACACAGTGGTCACAGGGAAACCTGAGCACAGTGGTGTTGATGATGCACAGACTGTATTAAAATAAAAAGCAGCTGCCAGCTGACTGGGGACGGGACCTTTAATGCAGCTGCAGCTCTTCATTCAGATGCTGAGAGGAGCAGCGGAGGACCGGAGGAGGAGGGACCAGAAAACCAGAACACATCTCTGTTCTGTTCGCATTTCTAAACCCACGCTGATGCAAACTGAAGGATTTTCCTCTTATTTATAGTATTTGTATGGGGAAACGCTGTCGTGGCCGCGGACTGAGCGGATTGCGGCATTCAAAGCGTCCTGAGTGATCGGAGCTCAGCAGCAGCATCACATTGTATGAAATGCGTCACCGTGATTCAGTTTTCCCATTTCCAATTATCGGCTCTGCGCTCACGGACGGTCCCCCGCACTGACTGTTTCAGCAGGTAAGAATTCCCTTTATTTCAGCACATGAGATCTGAACAAATGCAGACATGATTTTTGAGAATTTTGCTCTGAAACACTGCTTCGTGAAGGAAACGATGGTTTCTGTTTGGCTCAGTGTTGGAGGCCTGCATGTTACAATAGAACAGATGATGTATTGTTTTCTGCCTCATCTTACATTCATAGCAGCGTCCGTCTTTCTAACGGATTATCATATGAACCATTAATGTCCAGGAGGTCTTATCTCGTCTAACATTGTGATTTGGCGTCAGACTGGGTTTATTAAAGTAGCCTGGGCCGGTTAATGAGCGCTGGTGGGCGGGTTTGTGATTGCACTGATAGGCAGTGTCCTCTCATGTGTCTCCTTCGGTGCAGGTAACCACATGCGCGGGCCGGTGTCACCGCGCTGAGCCCGGAGAGCACAAAGGGTACTGGGGTCAGAGAGACAAGAGCGGCCGGGAACGATGGACCGGATGGCAGCCAGGAGCTCCGAGGCCTCGGGGCTGTCGGTGCCGCCGCGCCGCTGTCACGGGCTCCTCCAGGCCAACAACGGCACCTGCGCGGAGCAGCTCAGCATCTTTCCGCCGTTCTCCTCCACCCTCGCGCTCCTCGTGCTGGTGGCCGTGCTCGTGGGGATCATCCTCGTTTCCCTGGCAACGTTCCACTTCCACAAGAGGAAGCTTCGGAATAGGAAGATCCAGCGCGCGCAGGAGGAATACGAGCGCGACAGTCGCAGCCCAGCGCGCGCCGGGGCGAGCGGGGAGCCTGCGAGGCCGTGCGTCATCGTCCGACCGGTGAAATGTGAGGAGAAGCTCTCGTGCCAGAGCGCAGAGAGCGGGGACGTCACCGAGGCGCCGCACGAGACGGTTCCTCTGGACTGTTAACTTCACTTCAGGGCACGAGACTGTGGAATAAACAGGAAAAGCAATAAGGCACAAAGAACTCGCGCATCTCTGCTGCTTGTAGACTAGAACCAGTAGGAAAATGCAGAATACTGAGCATCATGTTCATGTAGGCCTAGAGGTAACACCGTGGCGCACAGGTTAGCTGTGTGACACACACCCTCCTCATACACTAGTATTTAGCCAGCCGGTTATTCCTTATGAACTGTATAAAGTATTTGCCTGCTTTGACTTTTGGACCTCTTCCTCCTCTTCCTTCTCTTTCTCTTCCTCAGAATAAAACGCTGTTTAAACCTCAGAGATGTTTAAACTTTAAATCCTCCCTGGGATGTGACACGCGGCTGTGTTCAATTATTAAGAGTTGGTGACACAACACAGACCGTAATGGCTCGTGATCTTCCTCGGCATGTCCTCTGACACACTACCAGTATGTAGTTAGACTATAATGGATGTTGTGGTGCTGTTAGGCAGTGCAAAGCTGCATCTAGGCTGTAGAAATGGCTTATTTGTATGCGTAGTATATTTTCCTTGAATGAAGTGACTTAGCATATTTGCATAAAGTTCTGTCCTCCAGTGTCTGTGAGACATCTGTAGGTAGCTCTATATTTCACCTGACAGGATGCAGGACGTTTTGCTGTAGTTATGCACATAAGATTGTTTTCTTTAATGTGTCTGATAGTAAGTTTTAGCGCTGATACAGTATTTTCATTTTCAGTAGCCTATTTATAATGTATTATTCTCTGACATGTAATAAACTGAGAATCCTTCCAAAAGAAGGTTTCACTTAAAGCCAGTTTTTTCTCTCGATCCTTCATATTGTATCATAATGGGCCTGATAGAAATGATGTGTCATTTACTCGATGAATTCACTGTAAATGTAAATGTCATTATGAGAGCTGGAATGTTTTACAGGTACATCATCTTTCTGGAATTCATATATTCTGCCTTATAAAAGGAAACTATGTAATATTCAAAGTTTATAAATAAATACTTTATGTTAATCCTTTGAATGTGTCAGTGACCTTACACTTGATGAAAGATATGCAGCTACACACTATTGTCAAATGTTTGTCTGGTAAAACTGCCCAACATTCGCCCAATTTAACCATGTAAACTCTAAGTGACATTTGATGATATGCAAATATTTGGATGGATTTTCGTTACGTCACTTGTTCCACTGGACAAGTGCTAATGACCTTCCTCCTCCTGCACAAGGATCCTTACAGGAAAGCAGCCACTGGTCACACAGTTTCACAGCCATGTGAATGTAATACAGAACCATGTGCGCTGAATACACGACCAGATCCACTGCATAAACAAACACGCATGACATTATTTACTGGCATGATCTCCGTAGAACTCTAAATCTCAGTGTAATGGCAGCACAGCCGGTCTCACTGGAGGTCAGTGGAAGTGAATCAGCAGCAGTCAGAGTGTTGGCCGGGTACCAGGACACCATGTTCCTAATTGTCCCCAGCAAGAAAAGGCCTGCGAATATGAAGCACAGTTTGGCAAAGCTCCAGGATGCTTTGACAGACTGCCCGTCTATCTTATCTCATTGGTAAAAGTACAACGGAACAAAACCATTTATCTTCACGGAGAAATCTGATCCGAGCCAATGAGAGATGACTCATGCATTAAACATTCAAACATATGTTTATTTCAGAGTGATTTATGGATCGGGATTCAGAATATCAAACGTGTTTTCAGCATAACACCACTCACACCACTCTCATAAAAAAGAGCTGTGATTCGTGTAAATGATGTAATTCTCAGCAACAGAGAGCAGGTACAGCATGCAGTCATAACCACATAATTACAATCCCTTTGCCCTCCAGCTTTTCTGTTTGACCAGACTGTGAGGCACTCCTCCATCTGCTGAGGGGAGGATTTTTATGTATTAGAGAGGTGGGGGTGCACCTCTCGCCGCCAAGGTAGGATGAAGGATGAAGATGGCTGCCTGTCAGTAGCAGAGAATGGATGTGACTGACTGTGGGTATTGGCATTAGAGATGGATGGATGGGTGGGTGGAGGTAAGTGGGGAGAGAATGGGGGTCAGTGGAATACATGAAGGTCAGTGGCTCAGAGTGGATGGGGGAATGGATGCAGATCAGGGCACTGACATAAAATCTGAGCAGATGTAATTGCAGGATAATTAAATCTGTGATAACAACATTAGAAAATAAGGTTTGCATCCACCAAACCTTCAGACCAGTTGGTTGCAGCAGATGGTCGTCCACTGTGAAGCCACGTTGTGTTTGAGGTTCTTGTTAAAAGCAAGTTTTTCCTCACCATTGTCGCCAAGTGTTTGCTCAGACAGGAACTGTTGTGTCCCTGTAAATCTAAAATCTGAAAAGTGTCATTTATGTTGTGATTAAATTAAGATTTACCTGACTCGAGTGACTTTACATGGATATGCTTTGTCTACTTTTTAAATTGACCCACAAAGCAAACAATCATCTTGTTTTATTTACTCTGTTCTAATGTAATTATGCAATTATTTTCCCCATCATTTTTTCCCACTTGGAATTTTAATCTGACCAACAACCTCAACACTTCTGAACACAGAACCACAGGAGTCACGTGGACAAATGTACAGTACTATGAGGGTCATGTGAGCCAACTTTGGTGACCACATAACCTTTTCTGCAGCGCCACCCTCAGGCAGGAATGTACAAACCTCAGAGTTTTTGAATACATTTTAGTTGATGGAGGTCAAAGGTCAGTGTTTGTGAACGGACGAGGATCAGTTTTTAGTGAGGGATGGAGTTCTAACGTTAGCAATGGGCGGAAATCAGAGGCTTTGAATGCATTAGATGATGGAGGTCAGCAACCAGAAATAGATGAATTATTTATCGCCACTGTTATTTACTGTTGGCCATATAAGACAGAGGAAGACAGGCTTTTGTGGGATTTGCTTTGGGATTTTGCAGTTTGCTCTGGGAGTAGCCTACTTATTGTGTATCGCCTAATTTAGAATTAATGAGGCCAGTTTTCAGAGTTTTGTTGTCTCGTGGGTTCTGCTCCTCATTGCTGCACACAGACTTTGCAGTGTTGGTCAGTGAGGGGATGAGGTCCTCTGATGTTGCTTACTGCACTGTTAATATGGCTGTGTGACATGTTTGCAGCATGGTGGCTTAGTGGTTAGCACTGCTGCCTCTCACCAAGAAGGTCCTGGACTTGAATCCAGGTCCATTCTGTTTGGAGTTTGCATGCTCTCCCCTTGCCTGTCAGAGTTTCCCCCTGGTGCTTCGGTTTCCTCCCACCTTCAAAAACATGTATGTTAGGGTTAATGCTTCTGTCAGTGCCCCTGACCAGGACACTGGCAAAAGATTTGACTTAGTCCCCAGGCGTCGTACTGCGGTAGCCCACTGCTCCAAGTAGATAGTTAGGGTTAACTATGAATAGGATGGGTCAAATGCAGAGAATCAATAAAGGTACTTCTCCTTCCTCTTCTTTGTGTAGCCGCAAGAAACTGGTCTACAGTTCACACCAAAGCCCCGGACAAAGTTTACATCTAATGACACACTGTGCACTGTCAAGGTCTGATTTACTGCTTTAACATCTTCACATTTTGAAGACATGTTTAGGTTGTCTCAGTTCCAAAATATTTTTTTGGAAACAAATATGCTGAACACATGGTATTCACAGTTTTTCCACCCTAAAAGTGTTCTTTCAGTCATCCAGATGACCTTTGATTCATTTTCATTTCTGAGATGCATGTTGATAAACTCACGGACATATGAAACTTGGCTGACTTTGCGGTTGTTGGTGTGTGTCATCTCTCTCTTCTAAAGCATCTTTGCCGGACACACACAGACACATTTTTCTTGCTTTCTTTGGAAATGGACCTCATTTTTTTGAAACACACCGAATGAATTTAGTAGACAATGAAAAGGAAACATAGAGGACACTGGGTGCAGTCCTTTGAATTATTACTACAGGGACAGGAAGGCTTCCAGAAAGCAGGTGTTAATAAGAGGAGAATCAGATAAAGTGAACCGAGCAGATTTGGGCCTCATCCAAGAAAGTAAGCCTGCTAAAACTCAGCTCAGGTTGTTCCCACAAAGCTTGGCATATAAACCACTGCGTGCGCTAATTAGTGTGTTTCCTGTTGCACTCAATATAAAGTTAACACCCTGCGAGCAGCTGCCAACCTGCCTGCTGTGCAGCATCAGACTCCAACAAAAGCAACATGTGTGAAGACAAACAGCAGCAGGATTAACACTCCACAGGCTGCAGATGAAAAAAAAAATCATGTGTTTTACAGCATGAAACCCCGAGAACCAACATATGTCATAAGGTGTGGGGATGAAATACGCCTGCACCCAGTCACATCCTTCTCATACTGATGAGACCTTGCCCTCGACTTTACAGCTCAATCTTATTATTCGACTGAGCTGCATTAGCAGATTGATTCTGCACTCTATATCTCACTTCAGAATGATGACAAGCGACAGTTCACTGAGAGGAAGAGAGGACACCACTGCTCCCATTCTCACCCCTGCTGTCAGGGTTCGAGGTGGATGATTTGTCAGCCCCGTGGTCTGTTTATATGCATCATTACTGCAGGTTGAAGCTGAGGCAGTGATGGTTCAGAGCCAGAAACTCAGACAAGCTCCTCCTCCTCTGCTCTGCAGACAAACCAAGGCAGAACAGATGAGCCTTGTTCAAAGCTTGGATCATTTCTCCATGGTGACGCTTTGATTTTAAACTTCTTGTTGGAGCTGTTCAACATGATCTTTAGGTCTAATAGATGCTGACACAAACACAATTGTTCTGCCATCATTCTGCCTCTATATTTAACAGTATATATTCTGTCGTGGCTAACCTCAGTGTGGTCGTGCCAGTCTGTATGTTGGTTTGATTCACACTTAAAAATCTCCACGGCTTTTAAATGGATTAAAATGGAATTCTGTAGACGGACATTCAGTGTGCCCAAATGATAAATTAAAAGGACTTTCGTTGTTGCTGATGTAAAAATCTCTCTTGATCTTTCTCAATGTTTCTTGCACAATGTTGAGATTTTGCCTTAATGCTGAAGGAAAGCTCATAACGTTACCAAAATGTGTTTGCCGGTAGATTCTGATATTCCTTGTTTGTTTGAGGAATCTTAACCGTGACGGTGGAGTCAGAGGGAAGATCATCCTCTGATCTGAGACCAGGCGTTAACTTAGACCAGTTCAGCTTTGTATGAACTAATTATTTTGGCCACCTGGTGGCAGGAAAACCAAGCTGAAAATACCAAACTGATCACCTTTAAAGTATCCAAAGTGTTGCTCGGACATCTAGCTGGTCTATATCAACATTATCCTTTATTTGGAGTTGTTCTCTCCTTTTAGCTCCATTTTGGTCTCCACTGTCTCCTGAGTTGTAGCTGCTTAATACCCCACAGCTTTCACCAGCAGGCTTCCTCTGTTTTCGGACAGAATTTGTGATATTGTGTCGGTACACAAACATGCCACCATGCAGGCAGGCACTCTGATCTTCACCAACACAATCTCACCTCCTCGCTTTCATTTAGTCACTTGTTTCTGATAAAACGTGCCAAACACACCATGTCTGCTGGATGTAAGATGTCTCTGGTTTGCACCCACTGAAGAGGAGAGAGGCTTTCAGATGAGATAGCTGATGGATGGGGCTGCAGCCTGCCTGGCTCTGCTTTAGATTTATGGCTGCATGGCTTCATGTCCTGTATAGTAATCCATTTGTGAGCCACTGCATCATTTTTCTGACAGCTGAATCAGAGTTGTGTGTGACTGCTCACCTCAGTTTACAGCACAAAGACTTGCAACATGGAATCCCTGCAAAGGACAGTGACACTTTTCTCCAACAAGAGTGTTACGTAATGTTATGTAACGGGTTGGTGAGTCTGACAGGTGCTCACAGAGCTCAGTGATGCCTCTTAGGTCGAATCAAACTTAATATGCTAAGCAAGGCAAGGCTGGAAATGTAAGTTTGGTCTCTGACAAATTACATTTTTGGTTCATCCAGTTACAAAAACAGATTCTCACCTACAGATGACTTATGTATTTCATGTTATCCTTGTGAACAAACACACTGAAAATATTAAAGCCAACAATGAACTGATCCCACTGACTGTGATCAGATCAGATGTAGCTTGTTTGTTTGTTTAACCTTCATTTTTTGTCCATTCACCATCAAAAACACATCAGTGAGTCACAGTGTTGCACCGTTGTTCCATCATTCCCATGAATGCGTACACTGTAGCTTGAGCAAGTTGTACCGACACCAGCCTGCTGATGAAACATATTTACTACAGCTCCAAAGGTGTTTTAACCAACAGGTAAACATGGTCTCCTATGGTTATTTCTTCCTGTTTGAGGAACATTTTCTGAAGCTGTTTTAAGAAATCATTGAGCCCTTTTGAATAAAATTTTTTACCACATTTTTTAATAGTAATAATCGATTGTTTGCAGCTCAAAGCTACATGTTGTTAGTTTTGTCTTTTTGTATGATTTTTTTAACAACTATTGAACACCACAGGTTTAACCTTTATGTCAAATGTTATTTAGTCAAAAGATTGAAATGTTTTACCAATGAACCAAAAGACGATGTGAGAACACTGTGACAAAGTGAAAGTGGTCGCTTGCTGTGATGAACTTTTAAAGAATTACTACCTGAATCTGCAGCTTCTCCTCGGCATTGTGGAGCTTTGCAGTGACTTTTAGTTCATTGTTTTTGACTTTCCTGCTTCGCTCTCAGTGCCCTCATATTTTTGTCATTTCAAAAGACGGACGACCTGAAAGCTTAATGTCTCTGGCCTCATCTGTCGCCAATGTGGAGGCCTAAAAATGGAGACCAACATATTTACAGTTACATGCTCAAAGAAATGATGATGGAGAATTTAATCCTACAATCTAACTTAAATCTTGTCGGTTGGTTGGTTTGTTGGACCTGTTGGGCTCAGACGTCAAGTTAATTTGATTGTTTTTACATTTTCACAGATTTCTTATTAATGCTGAATAACAAAGCTGAAAGACGGGAAGTAAATTTATTGTAATAGACATTTTTTTCTGATCAGTCGCAGTCACACATTAGAAAAATAACCAATGTTGATTCACTTCTCACACGTCAAGTCTCCAACATGTAGAATATGTCAGACTGAAATACATTTTGTCCAAAGGATGAACGGTAGAAAAACAAACAGACAAAAACAGCCGCTTTAAAAGAAAATAAACATTTAAATAGCAGGGTCCGTTTATATCTTCCCTCCTCCCTCTTTCTTCTGCTTGGCTTTCTTCTTCTTCTTCTTGGCTGCTTTGCTCTCAGACTGCGTCTTGCTCTTCTTGGCTGGTTTGGGCTGAGTCGCCATCGTGCTGTCGGCTGGTCGTTTCTGTTTGGTTTTCTTGTCATGTTTCTTTGTGGCTTGTCCTTTGTCTGCTCCGGGTTTGTCTGTGAAGGTCGATTTGTCTCCTGCTGGCTCTAAAACAGGCTTTATGCGCTTTTTACGTTTTTTGCTTTCTGGCAGGAATCCTTTCTTCTTCTTGGAAACTTGCTGCTGCTCAGCCTCCTTGTCAGGTTTTGTCTTTTCAACTTTGGGTTTCCTGTGAATGTGAAAACGAAACGCAAGGTCAACACAACGGCTTCAATGCACCGTGAGGAAAAACACCTTGATGACTGACCTGCTGCAGGTATACAAAGATTTAAAAAAAAATCCTGTTTTCTTATTTGCATGACAATCACCTCTAGAGCTCCTAACTAATACATAAATGCTGACATATGACATAATGACGACTCACATGACTCCAAAGTGCTTCATCACGGCCCAGTAGGTGTCCTCAAGCTTGCCGGTCTTCTTGAAAGTGATGACGGTGGTCAGGGACTGCAGGACCTTCTGAAGTGCCTCCAGGTCCACAGACAGCTTCTACATAAGCAGCAGAGACAAACACTTCAGCCTGCACTGAAAACACGACAGCAGCTTCCTCTCATGACTTCCTCCTCACATCAACAGTCCACCTACCTGCTGGTGAACGTGCTTGACCAGGAAGTGACAGAGCTCGAGGGTTTTCAACACCTTCTCCTTCACCACCTTGCTGTCGGTTTCACTGACCTGCTGCAGACTCTGAGACACGAGGACATCAGGGTTAGACTCCATGTTGTCTTTATCATCAGCTGTTTGCTGATTCATGTTTGGTTGTTAGCATCTTAGATTTTTCATCCACCAGGATCTTCCACAATAAAAGTATGTTCATGTGAAGGCAGTGAAGGCCTTTCATGTGAAACTGGCGTGTTTCTCTAAAACTTCATTTACACCTTTTTTGCAGGTGGTAAAAGTTTAATTTATGTCCCTCTACTAGGTGTTTATTAGCAGTACATAAACTTTGATGAATAATTGATAGCGGAATATTATGGCATTTCAAGCAGCTAAAAGAAGATTTTTAAAGTATTATGTCAACAATTAAAACTGCTTTAATGAAAACTTATATATTATTACAGCAATGTTTAGCTATGCTGTCATTTTTCTTTTTAATCACAAATGTAGTCAGATTCAGTTTCAGATAAACAAAGCACATCTCAAGAAAATGGGATGCTTGAAGGTCTTTAGGATCTTTACAACTGGGCAGTCTTCACCTTCTCTAACAGCCAAGGCTGCGATGCCCCATTTCAGTTATGTAACTAATGATTTAACAGTGATTCAGCACTTTTACAGAAACTACTGAGTAATTTTCTACCCAACCTGCAGATTTGGTTCGAAAAACGTTCTTAAACACAGTTTTTATTTATGTTTGATAAAAGGAGAGACGCTCAGAAAATGAACCCTGATGTCACATTTTATTAACGACGAGCTTTTTGGCAGCTAGTGTAAAAAAGTAATGAGTTATTCTGTTTGGCAGAAACAACATAGAAACAAGGAAATGTAAAGGAGGTGGTTGGGTGAAAAACTGCAGAATCATGTAACCACCAGAATTTATTTGTTCACCCTCAGCTGTCCTGAAGATCCATGTAGGACAGAATCAGCTCTACTCATTGTTTCATCACAACAAGAAGCAATTTCATGAACGTGCAGAGCAATTTAATTTAAATCTGCACAAAACTAAAGACGTTGCTGTGTGATGTCTCACTTGTAGTGAAGACGTTGTGTTGCTGTTGAAATTTGATAACAACTGATCAGATTTCTTGACTTCCTGCCTGCAGACGCAGTGTTAGCTCTGTGATGTCGAGCCATGTTGACCTACCGCTGTCAGCTGACCCGTGACCTTCCCACAGAGCTCCGCCCACGGAGCGCCGCTCAGCAGCTGCTGAACCTCTCTGCTCTGCATCGCCCGCAGCACCAGCACACATGCTTGGCCCTAAACACACACAAACAATACATCAACTCACAGCGGGAAGATCTGAAATAACTGATAATGCAGAAGAACGGAGGCTCCGGGTTATTTTTCTGGTATTCACATTGTGCAAATAAAAGCAAGAAACTTTAGCATTTTATTTCGTTTCCTCTGCTTCTATCTCCCATTTCAATAATTCTGCTGCTTAACTTAAAAGACTGATTAATCTTTACCTGTTGATGAACTCTGACCCCTGATGTGATGTGCTGTATCGCTGCGTCCAACAGATTCACACATAAAACCTGGAAATAACACACAAGCTGTGTTAGTTACCAGCTGAGACGTCGCTGGGTCTCTACAGAGACCTATTAAACTTCTGTCACATCTTTTTTACCGTCACTGAGCTGTACTCACAGGGAATCTGCTGAACAAGTCCGTGAACATCTGAGCAGTCAGAGGGCTTTTCCTCCTGCCCATGAAGGAGCTCAGGGCCTCCCGGAAGATGCTGGAGACCCGATCCACATCCACAGAGCCCATGAACTTCAACTGCACACACACACAAACACACACCACTAATGATCAAATAACAGAACATCTAGGTGAGACTCTATAACTACAGGTGTGAAAAATGCAAGTTGGTATATTTCACATTTTTACACGTCGCAGAAGGAAAAGCTAAGGTGTTAATAATTACATCAGACATGGCTGAATTCCATTAAGCTGCTTCAGTTTCTGTGTGCTGGTTTTGTTCATGCTGGTTAGGAGAAGTTATTGACTTTATCAGTAACACCTTTGATTTTCAAAAAAGACAATTAATTTAGTAACGTGAAAAAAAAAAAAAAATCACCAAACATCTTCAAATGTCTCATTTCATTCCACTAACACTCCAAAATCTTAAGATATTCAGACTGAAAGAAACTGAAAATACTCACAATTAAAGGTGGGGTAGGCAATGTCTAGAAATCAAGCTAGCTGTAGCATGAGAGTCCTACGAAAGCTACTTTGTGGCGCCTCCACTCCCTGTTTTTGCTGCAACTCCTGTTTTATTTTGTTTTGTGTCACTCTCTCTTTTAAGTCCAATTAGCACCGAGATTCACAGCGGGACGAAACGGTTGCAGCGGTGTCAACTGATTTGTCTCAGCTCAATTCAAGCCGTCAGACGGAGTCGCCTGCAACACGGCTTGCCAAGTCACCAGAGACCAGCTTTAAGGCTCCCACACACTGGGCCGACGGTCATGGGTCGGGACTCGTCACGGCTGTCAGAGAGAGTTGGTGGCTCTGGTCAGCGTGGTGGTAACGGTAGAATCGGAACTGTTCCGCTCTTATAGGAGGTTTTTTGGCTGATTCAACACGTAGAATAGGTGGTGACTCATCAGTGAGAGAAATCACTCTGATTGGCTGTTCAGGTATAGCGCACAAAAAAGCACGAGAAAGACATGGAAACAGAGAGGGGAAGCCCCCCGAGCCTGTCCCTGTAGTGTCCATGGTTACACACATTTAACGTGGCTCTACCTTATTTTTCTGCTTATCAGACATATAATCAGTTAGAAGCGGTTGTATTAGCGAATGTTGGTTCAAAAAAAGCTGCTTAATCATATCAACAGTTTGTGTATCTGTGGAGAGGGATTTCCCGTGGCGCAGGCGCAGCACGTACGACCCTGTTGATCACTGCTGCTGTTTTCGCGGTGTGAACAGTGCTATTTTTGGCCTGACAGCGGTGGACAGAACACAACGCAGCAGCTGATCTTTGTTGCAGCTTGTTCTTTGGTCAGTTTGGTGTGAAGGAGCCTTTAGAATATAAGGCACATCACTTGTTTCAACAGCCCATCAGCTTGTAGCGACGTCACCTCTAGCTAAGAAGCACAGCAGAGAGCAGCCAACAGGAACAAGCCCTCTCTGAAATGAACCGTGATTGTCCAAAAACCCCGTCACAGTCTGAATACAGAGCCAAGGAGAGGTACAGAAGTCTAGTTTTCTCTCAGTCCACCTGATTCCCTCAAACTTAACTCCAGCCTGCTGTCAAACCATCTACCTACGCAGGCGAGAGTGTGTTTAACTTACGTCATTTGCTGCAGATTCGTCAGCTGGCTGCTCCTCCATGGTGTCAGCAGGTGGCGCTCCTCGCAGCACTTTCACAATGTACAGAGATGCGCTGCAAGCACAGATCAGCATCAGCAAAAATACATAACACCAGAGACAACCATTCAGATGGTGTGATCTTGTCTCATCTGCTCATAAAGACTGTGCGATGCAGCAGAAAGTGAGTATGCTGAGCTTGAGCTGGGATCGATCTCCACACAGATTCATCAACTCTTTAGTCGGACATTTTCTGTGATGTGTAAGAGTGTTTAGCATCATTTTCACCCGTTAAACATGAAGTCATACCTGAAGTAGTAGAGGCAGACTGAGGAGTCGGACAGTTTCTGGCTTTTTGTCATCAGTTTTTCCAGCAGGTCATGGAGCTCCCCCTGTCTGTCACCAGCGGTCCTGCAGTAAACCTTGGACCTACACAGCTGGTTCCTGACAAAAAGAAACAAACAAGCAACATAAACATTTATTCAAAGTAAAAATCAATAAAAGCCTGCAGAGCTAATTTCAACATTTAAGGCATAAAACACAGTAACATCAGTGTCAGTGCTGGACATGTTCTGGAAATGAGAGACAAAACACATAAATGTGTAAATAAAATAAAATAAAAATAAACCCTGAGGATGGAAAAAAACGTGAATCTCCTCGGTCCACAGCTGGAGGTCATTACCTGAAGATACCTGCAGCTCGTCGCAGGAAGTCCTGCTCCTGCTGGTCGCTGTCAGAGCTCATTCCTCTGTCGATGATGGTGAGCAGCGGCTCAACCAAACCCAGCACGAGAGGACTGCCGGCCTGCCGCGCCACAAACACCTCAACCAGATCCAACACCTGCAACACAAGACAAAAAACAACGAGGGAGTGAGGCAGCTTTCAGGTTGATAGAAGGTGCATAACTTCCACTTTAAATGGAGCTATGCTAGCAGTTTCCGTATGCTGAGCCTTTTTGCGAAGCTAAGTTTGGCTGAAACTGATATTTTTCTTATCTGACTCCGGGTAAGACTGCAAACAAGTGTATTTTCTGAGGTGAAGGTACCTTGATCTTAAAGTCTCGGACCAACGCCTTTTCTTTCTGCAGCTTTGTCTTTTCATCTTTCTTGGCCTGCGTCTTCTTTTTCTGCTCTGAGAACAGGGCTGCCAGGCCTTTATCCAGCTCCATCATGGCTTCATCATCCAGGTCTTCATCACTGCTGCCGTCTCCCTCTGTGGCCTGAACATAGCACAAGCACAACACAGGGACTTAACACAAGCTGAACTGAGACACAGTCTGCTCTTTTCCTCATCTAAAGTTCTACAAAAAATAGCATGACTAAATAAATCAGGTGTCATTATAATAATCAATTCAACAACAGGCTGATGAGCGGAGCAAAGTTTAACATGTTCACCATCTTACTTGACTGTTAGCATGCTAACACATAAGCATACGAGCACCTGACAGCACAAACAAACCACCGACAGCAGAACAAGCAGGAACCTCGAACACTCACCAGAGCATTCTGCTGCTGCAGGACCTTCATCACTTCCACACGGAAATTTTGGTCCACCTCCTCCCCCTCTTCAATGTCCTCCTCATCCTCTTCCATTGCATCATCATCCTCATCGTCTTCATCATCATCTTCATCATCATCATCAGAGCCCTCTGAACCGTCAGACTCATCATCCTGACAGAACCACAAGTGTTACGAGTTCAGAGTCCAATTTATTCGAGCCAATGAAAACTTGGCTTGAAAAAATAAACATGCACATGCAGTATCAACGTCTGATGTCGAAATAAGCACCCACAAAAAAATCTGATGACACTAAACTTTAATAATTTGTAGAAAACCTATTTTTAAAAACTGCTCATTTGGTGGCAGAAACCATTTCTTGGGATTTGGGGACATCAGATCACACTTGTCTTTATGAGTAGATAAAAGGCAAATCGTGTGTTTAGGGTAGAGTACTTTACATGACTTGACACAGTAACAGGATGATAAAATAAGTTGTAAACAAGTAGAGGAGCTGACCTCCATCTCCTCATCGCCCTCCTCGTCATCCTCCTCACTTGGTTTCTTCTGGGTTTTGTTGTCGTCCGTGACGACCACAGCAGCATCCTCCTCGTCATCTTTATCTGGATCCAAAACCTAAACAGAGTCCCAAAAATATTGCTGTTTCTATCACTTACAGAGTTTTAAGTGCAACACACATGTATTACATGACTCTGCATACAATAACAGATT
>JAPZDX010000006.1:25884647-25898362 GCA_029783625.1 Naso annulatus | reverse complement strand
CCTCAATATATGATATGCTATATTGTGATATATATTGTAGGGCCTCTGGTGATTCCCACCCCTAGATGGAATGTCTCGATTTATAACAGGAAATCTGAAAAAACATCTACAGTCCCTCTCTGAAATGTAATATGTAACATTGCTGGCTTATTTTTTTCTGTTAATGTGAAAGCTTTTATTCATTTGTCCTTTCAGGCTTCAGTCTGAAATGACACAATTACAGTATAGCACTCAGTAAAAATGAATAAAGAGTAAAAATACAAGGAGTTAATGTCGGCGAGATTATGAGATCATCAGATTTTCTTTCTTTGCGCATAAAGGATAATAATAAACTCATTACAAAGGCATTCAGAAGCGGACCACAATGCACTTCTCTCCCTCTCTCTCTTTATGTTTATCCTCGTGCTGCTGTTGCTGCCTTTATGTTAATCTGACGGCATTTAATTCAGACTTGTCCTGCATGGAAAGCGATTCAAAAAATTGGATTAACTTAAAAGGGGCTTAATCAAAAAAACACCAACCACAGATTTCCCATCTACGCATCAGTCTACTTTCTTATCTATGGATTATTTGACATACATCTCAATCCACCTCTGATGATTCTTTGTTTGCTTGTGTGGCATTTCCATGTTACTACCTTCTCTTGCTTCTCTGCTCAGTTGTGAAGCTTCTGTCCTCATCATCCACTTCTCTTTTGCGGCTTTCCTTCAACACCTTGAGGACACTCTCTCTGGAGCAGGGGTCCGCAGGGGCCCTGGGGAGCCCTGCACAACGCAGACGGTCCAAACTAAGACAAAACAGCTCTGGTCAGCGTCGACTCTCAAACAGCAAAGACACAGCAGCCAAAAAACGGCAGTGCATTGATTCAACTGACAAAATAAGAGTAGACTCGATGTCTTCTCGACTGACGACTCTCAGCCCAAGTTATATTAATATGGTGGGGTTGATTTGGAAAAAATCTGTTTCAGTGAAGATTATGTCAGCTGTAAATGGTTCAAACTAATGTTACAGCTGCATATGGGGCTGCAGACACTACCTGGGGGAGCTGTGGTGGTCGGGCCTTGCGATCTTTACAGTGACCGGGCTGAGGACAGTCTGGGAGTTACGAGGGCTGAGTATGTTCTTCTTCCTGAAGCCGTCCCACTGGACAGGAGGTAGAACTCCCACTGGTGAGACGCCCGGCTGCTGCAGGGGGTAGTGACGCTGGGGGGTTATTGTGAACCTGCCCACTGTGCCCAGTGGCTCCCTATGGAGAGAAAAAAACAACAACAAAAATAAAAACATGTTACTAAGAAATACAGACAAAGACTTCTTCATTTTACAGAGTCACACTTGAGATCTCAGCCCTTTAAATATTTAATCACAAAACGCCCCTCTTACACAAACACTTGGAGGCAAAGTCAAAACTTTGGAACTCATTGATGATTGCTCGTGTTTTTTGCAACAGATCAGTCTAATGTCAGGAATCAAACATTTTAGCCTGAGCTGAAAACATCTTCATTCAATACTTCCACTGTTCTGCTATCCTCGCTGGTTTCACTGCAGCTTGACATTTTATCTCCGTGGGCAGCCAGCTGACATCTCCGAGATCACAAAAAGTCCCTCTATAACTACAATATGCTGCTAGATTACAAGTTACATAATACATAATACATATAATCCTCCCTCCAAGGTTTGAGTAGAGGGGGCTGTAAGACCAAATCACAGAATAACACGCAGAGTGATAGGCCGATGCATGAGATTTTTGACCACATATCCTTACAATATGTTGCACTTGTCAGTAAGTTTTGATCAAAGAAAAAAGATACAAGTTTTTAGGGGTTTTTTTTCCTGAGGGATTTGCTGACATTCTGAGATAAAGAATCTATCCACTGAAAAAATGGCTATGTTGTACTTTAAACATACTGTGTTGTACATATATATTTACTATACATCAGTCATACTCTAAGCAAATACATGAGGCATGTTGATGTTTTTCAGTTCCTCTATATCAAAGAGAAGAAAAAAAATCTGTTAATTGCATACTGATCATATTCTAAAAATAATGCTAATTTTTGTTAAAAAAAAAAAAAGTCTAATTACAGCAGAATCTTATAGCATTTGATAATTATTGTAAGCTAACTGAACTTGTGAACATGCAGACACATATCTAATGTTCATCGAAAGGCGCACATGTGAGACGATAAATATCTTTCAAAGTCAATAATTAAAAACCCGCCAAGAATTTGAACCTTTATCGCCTTGCTAACTGCTCTAACTGCTGCCAACGGACGGAGCTCTGAACTGTCGGTGACGTTAACGGTACTGCGTGGTTTAATTGTGATCGTACCCAGTGAATGACAGCCTCCTGTTCGGCGTGTAGACGGCATGGTTCGGTCGGGACAGTTTCTCCCGCAGTTGTTCTCGGGGATTCCGTCCTGCTCTCGGCCTCCCAGCGTCCGTGGTTGGACTTTCAGGTTTTCCGATATAACTCCCCATGAGGAAATCCCGGGGGCTGAAAAGAAATGAGTCACTCGCCAAGGTTTCCCTCCGATAAATCCCAGTTTCCCCGAACCGCTCCCTGAAGTGTCCCTCTGACTCCCGGGGCTCGGTTTTGCCTCTGCTACTCCTGGTTCTCCCCCGTTGGGCCACCGACACGCCGGTAACCCCCCAACCCCACAACCAGCGGCGGAGCACGGCCGGGACGTGAAGCCCAGCCCGCGGATTGAGGCCTAACCTGGCGGGAAGCGGTTCTCCGCTATGATAGTAAAACACAATACAACAAACTGCAAGAATTAAAGTCGCGTAAAACAAAGAAGGAATATAATAAAGAGCAAAACTAACTACGCATAAAGCAGAGAGAAGCGCTAAATGTTTCTCTCTAGGTGACATGGCGGCAGCGCGCCGCCGGAGGACTCTCATATCCCATCATGCTGCTCTTCAGCACTACTTCTTCTTCTTTGATTTTTTTTAAGCATTTGTTGCATCAGCGCCATCTATCTGGCTGGAGTTTTTCCACACGTTTGACAAAAATTGATCAAAAATTGTTCTTAGAACATTCCTGGGCAATATCAAGTATTAAAATGCAACCGTAAAACTACTTTATTACTTGAATCAAGTGCAGCCTCAAGTATTTGTACTTTTTCTTTTTTTATATCTTGCCCAGTTGCTCCTAAAGTAAAGGGAACTTTTTTTAAAATACCATCACCAATTTACCCCTGATTTTTTTTTGCACAAGAACTTTAGATTTGGAGTAGACCCATGTCTCTTTTATTCTTCAGAGGCCGAAGCTATTGAGCATTTCTTTTTTAAATGTTCACGTTTAGTTCTGGTCTGAAGTGCATAATTGGTTATTCCAAAAAAATTGACAGTATACCTCAGTTTACCTACAGTGACATCATCTACTATATGGACAACTAGGATTCCAATATCTCCGATACTGTTAATCTTGTGATCTTAAGGGGTAAATATCACATTTATTCTTGCAAGTGAAACTGATGTTAAAAAAGGTCCATCTTAATGTTACATGAGGTAAAAATCCATACACTGAATAAAGACAGAGCAGTTAAGTCTTTCGGAGTTAAAAGGTCCAGAAGAAGGCAGTAAGTGAGTGGACGTTGAGTTAGGATTACTTTGCCACACATAACTGCTCAGAAATAAAGACAGACAACTGGTTTCAAATGCAACTTCAGGGTTTATATTTTCTTTTAATTATTCAAACACAACTCTTATCATAATGTAATATTACATTGCATAAAAAACAGAGCAACCATAGTACATGTACCTGAAAAACTATACTGCCATGATATATTCATGAAGTTTTTTTTTTTTAAATTAGAAAGTATTAGAACCACTTTAAGTCATTTATTATGTATGTTTAAATTAATATAAAAAACAAGTACTGTTTGTTCAGCCAACATTTTCTACAACACATCTTCTTGTTCCTTTTCCATGTTTCTGTCTTTTGCACTGAGTGGTGACATCTGCACTTCAAAGGTTTTGTCAAATGCGCTGTAGTCCACACGAAACGCCCCCTTCTCCAAGGAGATGCACGACTCAAATCTGTGGCCCCATAGGACCTCATCCTCTGTGTAGGACGTCCTCGCCTGGCACGTCATTCCTGCAGCACATCAAAGCATCAGAGTGTCACGTGGAAGTCACTTAATTGGAGAAAGATTTCATATTATCATAAAATACTTGTACAAACCTGATGCTTCCACGATGCCCTCCAGGATGACAATGATCTCAAAGGTCTCTCTCTTCAAACGCTCACAGCCCACCTCCCAGAAGGGGCTGCTGTCACTGATGACATGAGTAATGGTCTGAGGTTCCACCAGGAGCAGCCTGTCTCCTCCTGTGTCATAGCCCAGATTGATTTCTGACTGCTCCAGAGGGATGAACTCGCCCTCCTTGGTCTGCCTGGACTTAATGAGCTTTGCCCGGATCTTGGCATCCACCATGTGGCTCTCTCTCAGATCACCGATCCTGAAGAGCATGCACAGCTTCTCATCACGCTCACATATCACGCAGTGCTTGCTGAAGATCAGCGTCTGAGCTCTCTGCTGTGGGCGAGAGATTTTCACAAACATGCAGCCCACCATCAGAGCGTCGATAATGGAGCCGAGGATAGACTGGACCATGAGGAGCATCGTTCCCTCGGGGCAGTTAGCTGTCACCATCCTGGAGCCATAACCGATAGTCCTCTGGCTCTCTAGAGACAGCAGCAGGGCGGAAAGGAAACTGTCTACATTTTGGAAGCATGCCTTCCACAGTGGGTCATGCACATGTGCAATATCATCACGCAACCAGGCACCAAAGAAGTAGATTCCACCAAAGGCCACCCATGTGAGAATGTAGCACATAGTGAAGACGAGAAGGAACCAGCGGTATTTGAGGTCCACTAATGTGGTGAAAATATCTGAGATAAAGCGACTCTTGTCTGCAATAGGTCCCAGATTGACTCTGCACTTGCCATCCTTGGTGACGTAACGCTGGCGCTGGTTGCCAGCAGTGACGTGCAAAGAGTCCTCATCACCCAGCAGCTTACAGCGCTTCTTGTGACTCTTCGCAACATGCAGCTTCTCTATTGCAGAGATGGGAATGTTGTTGCTGCCAGTGGAGCTTCTTGATTGCCACCTGGAGCTGAAACGCTTGAGGTGTCTGTTGCGGTGCAAACGCTGAGCTTTGGAGGTCTCTCCTGCTTCCAGAGGAGCTGTTTGGATGGTGTGTTGTTGGGGGGGCTCTTGTTTCACCCAACTCAGAGCCTGAGAAGATTGGCTGCATAGGTTCTGTGTATGGGATGGAGACGCCTCATGGGACGGAGGGAGTGATGAGCAGTTTGCATTGTTGTGGAGGAGAGAGGCTCTTTCTGTGGTCATCATGGAAGCCACAGTGGATTTAGCTGTTATCTGAAATGAAATGAAGAAAAGCATAATGTTCAAACAATGCAAAAGCACCAAACGAACGACAAGTTCAGTCATTGCAACATTCTCTCAAGTACAAATTATTAAGTTTTGACAATTTTAAAAAGTTTAAAATAGCCTGCTTGATATATAAAGTTCTGCATGGGCTGGTTCCAACGCCATTAAATGATTACATCAAGCAGAGGGCAGTCAGTGGCTCTACCACATGATCCACTAAGGCCGCTGTTCGAGGTGACTGCGAGGTGCCGTACAGAAGAATCAGCTTTGGCCAAAATGTTGTGTCGCACAGAGGTAGCACACTGTGGAACTCGCTACCACCCTCAGTCAGAGACAGTACCAGTTTTGCAGCATTTAAGGGTCATCTACAGGAATGGTTTAGGACAAACCAAATACGTGAGCATGAGTAAACAATCTCATATATATTATCATCACTGTGCAATAGGGTTATGTGCAATTCACACCAGCACTTCATATTATCATGCAATAGGGCAATGTGCAGTTTACTCCAGCACTTCACCTTTCCTGAGGATTTTTACATAATATGCAACAAAGCAGCACTTAGCACTTTATTCTTTCTTTAGTACTTTAACTCTTGTTCCAGCAGCATCCAAGTGGAGGATTAACAAGCAAACACATTTCTGAGCAGAGACAGACTTCAGAAACCAGATGACACCACACACTGTGACACAGACAGCTTGTAAGTACCTTGCAGGTGTAAGGAGTGTAACGGACGGACTGTGGCTGCGGGCGGGGCAGGTAAGCCAGCAGGTGTTTAGCAGTGAGGGTCTGCGTTGGGGGAATGGAGTTCCTGCGAGGTTCTGTCCTGACGGGGCTCCTGATGTGAGTGCCGCTCTGAACGTTTTGTAGCGTCTCTCTGCTGCACATCACAGTGGAGATCATAACTGAGGTCTTCAAAGTGTGGATCAACCTTCAGCTCCGGCTTCTGTTCGGGCCATAAAGTCTGACTGCTGCATCATACTTCTACAAGGGTTTGTAGAAATTGATAAAAATACAATGATGATAATTTATACAGTGGTGGTGTCACTCAGCCTCTTTATATTCTGCTGTGTTTCTGTGAGGGAATCCCAGAGATTCCCTAACATGCATGAGTAGAGCATCTGAGCTCCCACGATGACGTGCCAGAAACAAATATTGCTTTACTTCCTTATCAGCATCATGCGAGGTTCCATCAGTCTGAAGTGGGCTGATCAGTGTCTCAGTCTCTGCTACAGTTTATTACACATGTAGGATTATCACTAATCCTCAAAATTAATCGGAGAAACACCAAGAAACATGATGGATTTGAAAAGATTACTGACTGTATTTGCCTGAAGGCTTAGAGGAAGCATCGTCCAGATGTGACCCAGTGAACTGTGGTAAATTCACTTGTTTCATGTGAAAATATTTCAACAGGACACGCAGTGCTTCCTGCATCATAATACTCACACAAACAAAGTTTTCCAGGAGCGCAAATCAACTGCACAGAGAGGGATGCAGCCATGTAAATGAAGAAAGACATCATAGTCAGCAAAACAGAGAGAAGGAACCACAGACTCATCTTTTCTTCAGACTCAGTTTTATGGACTATTGTTTACTGGTACCAGGATTTTTGAAATGGTGCAGCGATTTGGCTGAATACAAGTACACAAACACAAGTTATGTGCTGTGCTTTTGAAGCAAACTGTTAAATACCAACATACTTGACATGAAGTAGAATTGTACATTTATTTCTTTGTGGCGTAACCTTGAATTCCTGCTGCTTGCAGCAGTCAGGTCACTCTGCGCTAAGGGTAATATGTGACATAAACAGTACTGAGATAAAAATAGAAACATGAGAACTTTAGTGAGAAAAGTTAAATGTGTCATAAACTACCAAAATGTTCCTGGAAAAAAACAATAAAAAACCCATGTAATAGTTAGACTACGGGAAGAAAAGGACTTTTGCTCCTCTTAAATAAAAAGCAATATCAATTCATTATTGATTACAAATTTTACATTGTTTGTTTATAATGACCTTTCCCTCACACTGACTAAAATGTTCTCAAAGATACTGCAGGAGCAGGACATAAATCATTTAGAGCAGAAACAATAAATTGAATTGATTAATTGCAGTCACCAAATATTTTCTATTGAAAAATGCCACGCACAACTGATTTCTTTTTCTCCATGTGAAGCTCATCTTTTTAATTATTATTTTTTTTTATTTAAGATGAATATTTTTGAGTTTTGAATAGTGACACCTGCACGCATCGCATTTGGCTCCTATTACAATGTTAGAAATGATACATTTTTCTGATATCTATTCTGCTTCTTAAAGTTTTGCTGGAGAAAAAAAATCAACAATAAAAATAAGGAGAAAATGATCACATACCTCTGTAAAGCATAATTTGAGACGAACGCTGTCAGAACTTAATTTCCTTATTGAAGTTTGTTCAAATGGAGACAAGGAGACAGTGAGCGAGTGAGAGAAGCTGCTGTGAGCGTCCAGCTGTTTGTCTCCTCCCCCATCAAGCAAAAAGTGATGCTCAAAAGAAAGCACAGCATGTGTCATCACATCAGATCATCTTACCATAGTGACATTTAAAAGTGTGTTTATTATTCTACAATATTCTGAAACCCATGACTCCGCGTGTGGCTAGGAAGTGTGGTGAGATCTATTTCAAGTCATTGCCAGAGTCTTAATTGATGGTTGGAAGACAAATTGTTGCTTTAAATTTGTACAGATCCCATATGGTCTAGCGGTTAGGATTCCTGGTTTTCACCCAGGCGGCCCGGGTTCAACTCCCGGTATGGGAACAGTCATATCTCATTTGTTTCAGCAGGTTATATGTCACCTTTGGACAATAACCTACATTACAACACATTTATGGCTGGAAACAACTTGCGTGACTCAGTCCAACACTAACAATCACTAAAAACAAAGTTTGAAAACGGTTCTGAAAAGTCAACTTTTGGTTTATTTGGACAAGTAATAAATACATTACAGGAGAGTTCAGTTAAATGGTTTGTACAAGAAGTTTCTTAATTTTAGATGCAAAATCCAGGATGTTCGTTGAAGTGAAATGTTTTTTTTGATTTTTCGGTTTTAGTTATAAAATGACATCAGAACAGATAAACTGGTTCCTCTGGAAGAAGCTGCAGATGTAGTTTGATGAACAATGTGCGGCAAAGTTAACCCTTAACATGACATTGCAAGTCAACAGATGGCAGGACACTGGTTACACAACCTCAGCTGGCTTTGTGGTGGCAAACCCACAGCGCTATATGATGGGCTGTGTGTTTGTGTGTGTATGTAAAGAAGCCTTCATGTAATCTCTGCAGGAATAATTGCAGTCTGAGAAGGAACAGATCCCACAGATTGATTACAACCAGATTATCCGCTCTGCGACAGCACCTCCATCAGACAGAATGACCACATCTGTGACAAAATGTTCAACCTACACACACGTAAATGCATATTTTTAATAAAACACAAAACAGAAATGAATAAAGGCATTAACTGTTTTTCCTCACAGGAAAAAGTGCTATAGTTCTGTTTCTTAGTGTTCATTTGCTCCAAGTATTTATTTGATTTTGGTCAGAGCCACAGCTCTCCTCTCCGTGTTTTGAAACAAGGCTCGGATCAGATTCTTCACCTCCGAACTGGAAAACTCCACAGCCAACGGACCTTTCCCATCAGCCCACCTAAGCAGAGCAATCACAGATCAATCAACCAATCACACACAATAATGGAAGAAGAGTATAACGAACACCATTTCTTTCTTGAATTTTTTTCTTTATTGTCCAGGCCCCCTCTCACCTGTCGACTATCTCCTGCAGGTTGGCTCGCAGCACGATGACCAGCTCCTTGAAGGTGCTCCACTTCTTCACATAGAGAGGAACCTCCTCCTGATATTTCTTGTTCTTGTTCTCCTCAGCCAGAGGAATGAAGACCAGCGGACCCTCCTCGATGAGGGTTTGGCACAGAGTGTGGAGGTGCTCCCCGTCCTCAGAGGAAATATCCTGTAGACAGTGAGAAACAAAATCCTTAGTGACCATCTAAATGCTGAATTTGTCATTTTTTGTCTTTAAGATGTGTTCATACTAAGAGCGATGAATCACAATCACAAGACACACCAGCATCGTGCTGCTTAATCATAATTGGATCATATTTTTTAACATTGCTTCAGTCGTTTAAATCGCATCATTCGCGCAATGTACACAATCTGCTTATTAGCTCATTAAGAGGAGGGGAAACTGGCCACTTTCTGCTGTTAATTACGGCCGATTTAATCATCCTTTTTGCACTACATCAATTGTGGAGGTCCTAGACAGGTTGAAAAACTTCTGAATGATAAAATCCAGAGCCTTTTAAGTTATGTCACAAAGCTCCATGTCAGCCACAGTTACTGTTAGCTAGTAGCGTCAGGAGGAAGGGAGGCTTGCCATTTGTCATTAACCATGGTGGGCTTAATTATCCTTTCTCCTGTGTCTGTGTTCATAAGATAATCCCATGGTGTATAAAGTTGAGCTGTAGGAGCTTCACGGCATTCACACACAGCAACAGTTGTTTTAACCAGTATGCCTGATTCAACGTCCATTCGGTAAATTCTTGCAATGTTTATGCTGTCAGGATGTCACTGATCTCGACACTTATTGGCTGTTGTGGCACAGTGTCACATGATGTCGCCACATAAGTTCAATTTTTCAACTTCGAGCGATGAGGCGATGGACACCACACCGCGATTCACATCCCGTTTATCACAAGATTCGCATCGCCTGAAGTGAAGGTGTGTGTAATCGTGTCTTTACATTGAGTTTGTATGTCATCTTGTGGTGTTCTTTGCTTTCAGCCTGAACACATCTTTATAGTGCAGGTCACAAAACTCTTCTGTGTTCTTTTCACAGTTTTAATCGCATTAGTTACCACATTAACGTCTCTGCATCTATAAGCCGAGTCATTTGTTCATTTGTTGACTGAACATAAAAGACAAACCTCTAGCATCATGATTTTGGCGATGACTTCTGAGATGGCTGTGTTCAGGAGATTGCCCATGGCTTTACAGTAGATGCTGACTGGCAGGACATCCTGCCACACGGTTCCCAGCTGCTTCAGCTGATGGATGACCTGCAATCAAGCAAACATTTTGATCACTGTTGGAGAGAGGAGAAATGTCTAAAGAAAAAAAATAATGGAATGCGACCACACAGTTTAAGAGACCAGTCCAGTTTTTTTTATGATACACTGTCATCACTACAATAACTTTACTTTTAAATTTCAAGGCCTCTCCTCTCACCTGTCTCACTGCTTTGCTGGCTGCAATGTAGTTGTCTTCATCATCCAGGTTGCAGAAGTTGTGAGCGGTGGAAAGTCTCTCCAACAGTTCAGCTCTCTGGACGTTCATCTGCGCCAAGAAGCACTGAGCACCTAGAAGATGACAAAAAGGCTTATACAGATTAGACTGCATTTTGCATATAGGAATGGAAACTTTGGCCCCATAGTGTTGCTACAAGGAAGATCCGAAAGGTCATCGATTCCAGTGGTGTCTGTGGAACATTAATGTCCTCAGGAATTGTAAATACAATCGAGCTCATAGTTTTGTAAATGAATTATGGTACCAAAGTGTTTGTTTACCCAGTTTCCTGAATCCAGGCACCATGTCAACAAATGTTGCGACGCCCTCACTGAGCGGCTGAGGCAGGTGAGCTCTAAAGTGGTGGCCTAAGGTGAGCAGGTGGTGGGCCAGGTACATGCAGTTATTGTGCTGGATGGCAGCCAGGTGAGGGAACTTCAGCAGGTTCTCCCTGGAGAAACGAAAGACAAACATTTACACCTTCAGAGGAAATATGTTGGTTTGATCTGCAGTGTGTTGTGTGACAGAAACGTCCTTACTTGTGGTACGTTGGTACAACATCATAGAACAGCTGGAAGATGTTCCTCACGGTGAAGAACAGTTGTAAAGCACTGAAAAGAACAAGAGAATTATTGATTGGATTTTTGAAACTGCAGGATTCAGCAGTCTGACTCTGCCTCAGGTCTGAAGCTCAGGATCAACACAGTAGTATCTGAAGACTGTCAGGTGTGGGGACATTGTAACGTACCATTGAGTGGAGCTCCCCACAGCTTCGCACAGCGTGTTGAGTGCCAGCTCCATCAGCTGCTGCACTGACTCACTGATGCGACAGGCGGGCAGACACAGAGTCCATGCAGACAGCTGCTTTGAATTCTCCATAATCATCTCCTCCTTCGTGGTCTCCTGCTTCAGCTTCATCTCTGAACCCGGAGTGGGCAGCTTGGGCAGACGCAGCTTGTGATCTGGTGTGATCTAACAAAGGAAGATTTATTTATTTATTTTTAAATGGAAGTAAATAAATAAGACAAACAAAAAGCATCTGAAGACATGTGGGGGAATGAATCACCAGTCACCAGTTCATTCATAGAGCCTCACATACTTTGACTGTGTTGTGCATCTTGGAGGTCATGAGTTTGCGGGCTGCCACGATGACGTCTTTGCATTTTTTGCTGGCAAAGTGGCAGTTGACATCTCGGGCGTATTTGAGCAGGTCTGTGGAATCGCCCTGTAGAAAGTCCATCTCCTTCAGAGAATTCTCAAATTCCTCAGTTTCCTTGATCACCTGGAACATGTACAAATAAAAATATATTCAGTAAGATTTCAGCATTCTCTCAAATTTTAATCAACAGACAGTACAACACCATCACACTATACAAACTGCTGTTAGGTCCGTACCGTGTTGTATGTCTCCAGCTGGCTGCTGTTGGTGGGGATGGAGTAGAGCAGACACTCGTGGATGATGCAATGAGAAATTTCTTCCCAAATCAGCTCCCCCAGGATGGCTGAGAGCTTTTTGTCACCAATAGACACGTCTGAAAAATAACAAACATGACTTCTTTTTCTCAAGATCATGTGTAACCCTCCAGTTCAGAAATTCAGAGGTTAGCTTAAGTTTACACATGCTCCAAATTGATCTGTCTGGTTTGGGAAGCCTTAAAGCATGACATCTTATTTATATGGCTCAGCCGTACTGTACCTAGCAGGTGGGTGTGCAGAGTTTTGAGCACCAGCAGCAGTTTGCCGTAGACCTGTGAAGGGGTGGATTTCTCTTCGTGGCTCTCCTCCAAACACTGTAAGGCCAGGATGGTTCCCTCATCCTGCTGCTCGGTTACTCTCACTGACAGCGACGGGTACATCACCAACGGCTTCAACATGTTCTTCAACAACACCTGACCTGGACGACAACAGATACCGGAACTGAGCACCTTCTGATCTTGGACATGTTATGCTTTAGAGCTCAACTGAGAGATTAATTTGCCGATATAAGCTTACTGCAAAAACTTTAGCATTAACATGCAAAACAGTTGGTAAAGTTACAAGAAATTACGTGAAGAAATGCTGATAACATGCTTAGAAACGGTTTTCTACTGGAAAATGTCTCACTCCCTACACACATTGGTAATCATGCTCTTTTAAAAAATGAAAAATTGGTGCAAGTACTACATTAAGTGGAATTAAGTGTCTGTAAGATATGAAAGCAGTAGTTTGTGAGAGTATTACAGATTTAACAGTGAGTAGCGTTGCATGCTCTTACTGAAGAGTTTGATCTTGTGCTGAAGGTCTCCCTGGATGGCCAGAGCTTGCAGGACGCAGCGCAGCTGAGCAGGGGGTTTCGGTTCACCGCCCTTACTGCAGGCGTGGCTCAGGTTCAGCTCCACCTTCAGGAAGGATTTCACACCAGCAGGCTCTGCTGGTACACATCCAACAGTAACTACTAATGCTTCGTGATCCAATGAAATATACAGAACAAGAAATGTCAACAACAAAAACATTCCTAGAGTGCATCGATTTTGTATATGTCTGGTGAGAGGGATCCCTGATAATGTTCTGTGTCAATGACTGGAATTAATGTAATGACTGGTTTAATGGTGAGAACCAGTTAGTATTAATTTGCAGGGTGCACAGTCCTCTGCATGATCAGTATCACATGTGTGTGAAGCACCTCTATTGACACTTTTATTGGGATGTCTCACCCTTTGAAGACGGTAATCTCCAGATGACGAGGCCCTTCCATTCGTCCCCCAGGTGATAAATCAAGTTTTCTCTCTGCACCGTTAACTCAGAGCTGAGCGCACTCAGCAGTGGCAGCTGGGAAGTCTTCCAGCCTTTGAGCGAATCCACACTGCCTCTTGCCTGAAAAAATACAATCTATCAATCACCTTACAGTGAAACTAGACAACCTTTTTGGATTAACTTTACCATTATGATGTATAACCTGATTAAACAGTGTAACAGTGGTTGAAAAATGATACCATTCACT
>JAPZDX010000006.1:25849497-25860628 GCA_029783625.1 Naso annulatus | reverse complement strand
CTGTCAGAGCCCAGGTACAAATACAATAATTGATACCTAAATTTATTTTACAGGGTTACCAAATTTATTCTGGCAGGGTTAAATAAAGGAGGTTATTTAAAAGAGAACGCTCTGTCCTGTGGACTTAGGACGAAACTTCTTTTGACTCCTGAGCTGCCATGAGATTTTTCTTCAAACCTAGTTAAAGCTCAATAAAACACGCCACAAAACGAAACTACATTTACAAGCTTAAAAAGTTTAAATTCTACTCCTTTCACCCAAAAGTACACATCTCGAAAAAAGAGCTTATAGGTTGCATTGCACTTTGGAGGGCACTCTGCAGTTCCAATGCAATACATTGGGAAGTATATTTTTAATGCATATTTTTCATCAACACTTCTGTGGTGGAAAATTAGTTATTATTCAGTGTGTAACCTTATTCTAACATACTCATATGATATATTTGTCACCTTTGTGTCATTCTTATATAAATATTCACATATTTGTCACAATGGCCAAAATTTTGTGTAGATAAGAACATCTGGTTTACTTTGCCCACAAAGCCGTTTTCATTTTAGTTTACTCGGTAACTTAGAGCACCAACTCATTAACAGTGTTTCTTTGTAGAGATCTCCTGTTTGCATGGAGAATACATCTTCTCAAGGTTTGTATTCACAAAGTCTCAGATGCAGACGTGAATCCTTGTTTTAGCAAATGCTTGAGTTTTCCTCTTCAGCTCATAAAAAGGTGTCTTATCTAAAAAGCTGTTGCTCTGACTCTGTGCACACACTGTGTGTGAACGCTCTGAACCCTTTGGCCAGAGGATGATCAATCCTCTGTACACTCTGATTACAATTTCTTTTACTTTATAAAACCATCACAAAGACAGTGTTTTGTGTAAGATTTTCTTTTATTATTTTTCTGAATTTTCTGTGACAATTTCATAATTATCAGCCTAGAAAGGTAATGTTTAAAGGGCCTGTCAGAGCCCAGGTACAAATACAGAAATTAATGAATAGATCAGTCTACCTTATTTTGCAGGGTTACTGATTTTAACCTGGCAGGATTGAATAAAGCAGGAAATTGCAAAAAAGAACGCTTTGTCCTGTGGACTTAGGACAACAGATTTTTCTACAAACCCAGTGAATGCTTAATAAAACATTCCACAAAACAAAACTACCTTTACAAGTGTAAAAATTTTAAATTCTACTACTTTCACCTAAAAGTACACATCTTGGAAAAAGAGTTCATAGGTTGCGTTAAACTTTGGAAGGTACTCTCCAGTTTGGCATCTTCCAATACACTCAACAGCATATTTTTAAAGTAGATTTTTTTTTTTTTAACTGAATTTGTCCAGGCAGGGTTCAATAAAGGAGGTTACTTCCAAAGAGAACGTCTTGTTCCCTGGACTTAGGACGAAACCTCTTCTGACCCCTGAGCTGCCACCAGATTTTTCTACAAACTCAGTTACAAGTGTAAAAATTTAATATTCTCCTCTTTTACCCTAAAGCACACATCTAAGAAAAAGAGTTTATAGGTTGTGTTAAGTTTTGAAAGGTACTCTCCAGTTCCAGTACAGTACATCCAACAGTATATTTTAACACTTTGTAAATATTAACCTAGATCATGTTTTAAGAGCCTGTGAGAGCCTTGGCACAGCAGAACAAGTAAAAAAAAAAAAAATTCTCTTTTGACACAAAAGTCTATATCTTGGAAAAAAAAGTTTACCCATTGCTTTAGAAGGTACTCTCCATTCGGCATCTTCCAATAAAATTATTTTTTGATCTTTGATAGTAGTTAAAATAGTAAATGGTTGAAACATAGGCTTCCCAAGTCATTTCCACTCTTAAATCTTGCTTTATACAATTTGTACACCAGTAAGCAGAGTGAAGTAAGGGCCTACTGTAATTTGAAATTTTCCAAATAACAAGAAAAAATGTGAAGGTAATTTCTGTCAGATGTTACTTTTATCAATTAGCAGGGCAACATTTCATTTCAAGGATTGAAAATGCTTGTTTCCTGTCAGTCATCTTGAGTGAAAGTTTTACTTTCAAGTTTTGTAAAATTAAAATGCTTGGTTTAAATTGCAAAAATGACAAGTTGCTTCTATTCTGGTATGAAACTGACACCCGTCCAACCACAAGGTGTCGCCAGTGCTCCAATGTGAGAGCTGGAGTATCGGGTTTTGATATATGGTACTGTAATATGGATGACTACAGGCTTTGTTTCATACATGAATATTACAGTGATACCACTGAAGATTAGTGAATAAAATACATACATAAATTCAATAAACACATTATAATCCAATCTAACCATATAAGGCTACAGGAATATTATGGGGATATTACACTGGAGGAAAGGTTATAACCCTCCATAAACCCGACAATTTTTTCTCTTACAAGGTTTATAAGATTTATAAGAAGATAGATATCAGCTCATTTCCACTGTAAGGAAAGTCATTTGTTTCACATCCTCGTGTTCCTCCTAATTAAGAGAGCGATAAGCCAGCAACAGAACTTTTAAAAGATTTGGCTCCTCTGCAGGAATGTGATCTTGTTACTGCTGAAGAATGGATTTTGTTTTAATTCTCCCGTTGCTTTTCCTCTTCCTCTCCCCAACCTTTACTTTTGAAGGGAAACCATTGCCAATTTTACTTCTGATCAGTTTTCATTATGATGTTTATATTACACACCAGAGACTCTTAGATATTTTAAATAAAACTTCCTCACTATTCACAGCACTTAAATTGCTACAAGGGAGCCTAAATGAATATCAAGGCCTGTTCACTCTATGTACACTATGTCCTTAAGAGCTCAGAGAACGTCAGAGGCCATTTGGTATTATAATTTACTGACAATTTTCAATAAGCTTTACATTACTGGAACAGATATATCTTTATTTTACTGGATGGGGAGGTCATTCATGTGTAAACAAGTGAATAATTTTATTAAAAACTCCATTATTCATGCAGTATTTTTGCAGTAGCTCTGAACGTCACTTCCTCATGTTCTCCTTTCAGCAGAATTCCACTTATGACAGGGCAATGAAAAAATATAATGTCACCCAGTGCAACTGAAAAACGTCCTTATTTACGGTCGTTGATGCCATTTCAATCTCCAAGAAAAGCTACCAATGATATTAGCACTGTTCAAATTCAACATATGCCTCATTTAAGCAATTCTTTAGATATTTCATTTACTTATTCAAAGCTGCTCTCCAATGTTTAAGAGTTCATGATAAACAAATCTCCCTTGTTGTTCGTGGAGCCCACAGTTTAAAGCCAAGCAGACATTTTAAATGAATGTGTTCATGTACTGAGACATCCATCTTTGGAAATTGTGCTGCCACTGCATTGATACGTAAGTGAATGGAAATTAGTTACTGCTGCTCGGAGCATTAAGATTCACATCATCTCTCTACATGTTACCAGTCAGAGAGAAGTTCATGTGCTCCACATACAGTTTGTGGTCTCAGAACGGGGCAGTGGTGGCACAAAGCTTAGACAAGCAAGCTTGTGGCTGAAGGGTTGCTGGTTCAGACCCTCGACAGGCAGGATTAATTTGTGGTGGGAAAAATGAAGGGGACCCACCCATATTCCGCCACTGAGCAAGGCCCCCAACCCAAATTTGTTGTAGTTGACAGTGGTTGAACTATGCAGCTTTCAGGTGTGCATGTGCAACTGAATGTTAACAGGGCGTCACTGAAAAAGAGGGCTCGCTCTCAGTGGAACCCCCCTGAATACATGCTAGTGTTGTGACGTTTGCAACCGATTCGATTCTATTGAACGGCTCTTTAGGAAGAACGAATGGATCCAAGTCGCACTCAGTCAGCCAAAACAGCAGCTATGTTGTCGAGGTTCAGGACAGAACACGCGTTCAGTAGCCGACCCCCCCCCCGACGCTTATGCCGAGGTCAGACTGCATGATATCGGGCGTTGGGTGGGCTCGAGAACAATCAATGAGCATTCGACAATTGATCGTTTCATCTTGGATAGTGTGTCATAATGAACGACAACCGATGCTGCATCTAGGATGCCTCACGACCTCACAACAGAAAGACTAGCATGTTAGATGTTTTGTTTACCACCCACAGCAGCTTGTCAGTAGTAGTAGTCAGTGGCGAAGTAGTGGGAAGTATTTAAAAAAAAAAGAACGAAGAGCTGTTTGGTTTTTTTGTTTTTTTAAAATGGCTCTTTGAAAGGAACGGAGACACAAGATCCGGCTCGCTTCAAAGCTATAATTCTCGTCACTAATATATATAGGTTAACTGAAACAACACAGCATAGTTATGGTCACTAAAAGAGCAACAAAAAACAGGAAATTTAGCTCGTCATCATGGACTTGCAGAACATGCAAACGTGACCATCCCTCCAGTGTTTTGGCTCAGTGGACTTTGTTGTCACATGCAGGCAATGGTGTCCATGAAATTCACCTCTACACATACTTTGAGACAAATTAGCTTGGTGAAGTCACCTGAAATGATCACATTTCTGAATTTCCTCCTGTTAGCATGACATGCAGCATGGCTACTGCTCCTCCAGCATCGCGCTCCTCTCTGCTGCCCTGCATGTGATGCCTGAAGGTCAGTAGATGGCTACGAGTTGTGTTTATTGTTACAAAGCTGTCGGCTGTGTTAGATCATAAATACAACTTGCTCATACATACAGAATACCCTACATGTAATGTGTTTATGTCATATGTGAATCTCAGCTTAAGAAGTATATCAGAGAAACTATGTAAAGCAATAAGATTCATTTGTTTAAAAGTAGACATGACCTTGGCTGATGCTCTTTTAGTCACATGCTGAATGCAACAGTTGTTCTATATCCTGCATGTAAGAGTAAAAGAAAGCCTGTTCTTTTAACTGAGCATTTGTTCGTGGAGGCTTGACTGAAGAAAGTCGGTGTTTTGAGAGCTGGAGCTGTCTGACAGGCAGTGAAGGCATCTCCCTCTGTGTGCAGACACACATCAACCAATCAGAGTCTCTGCAGAGAGGCAACCCTCATGCTGCGCTCCAGACAACCTGCTGCTCATCATCTCCTCACAAGGCAAAAACAGTGAAGGAGTCACTTTGGAAATGAAAAAAAAACAAAACAAAACCTTGTCACAACTGGAGACACAGTGACGGCTTTTCAAACCAACAGATATTCAGTCGCCTCACTACTGATTAAGAGAAGCTCCAAGAAGCAAGTGAGAAAAAATCTGACCTCTGCTGGCAGACTCAGGATATTTGATGGGCAGCGGGAAAAAAATCAAACGGTCACGTGTTGTTTGTGTTAGAGCACGAGCACACAAAAATTTGTTGGGCACTTTACCATGTTTACAGGAAGGCTCTTCATCATGGTTTATCTACCATAGTTGCATCCAAGAGGGCACTTCCGTAGTGTTTTTTCAACATTACGTGTCCACCAGCACTGACCTTAATCCTTTTCAGTCCTGTTAACAACTTCAGACAGGGTGAAAAAAAGGTCTTTGCAGATGAGCAACTTTTTGTGTAAGTTTTTTTTTTTTAAATTCTTCTGTTCGTTGTTGTAATATCAATTTTGGCCACAAGAGGGGGACTGTTATTTTCTTTTCTATTCTTCCTCACCAATCTTTGTACATACATGTGTTTGCATACTTATAAAAGTTATTGCTTGAACCTACATGCACAATGTTGTGCAAAGTCCAGTTTGTTTGCAACATGAACAGTCTCAGAACATCTCATATTTATACACTAAAAGAAAATGCTTGAGTAGTTCATTCAAACAGGATCCGAATGAAGACATCATGAGCACTCGTCAGTGTTTTTATATATTTTGTAGTCTGTTATTACAGTTAGTTGAACTCTGCAGTGTTGGCAGAGATGAGATTTGGTTCCTCAATTAAACAACTTAAAACACATGAAAATGCAAATTGCCTTCTGGACACAACATGCTCCACCCTTTCCACTTTGATGATTAAAGTTCACTCATCCCACAGGTGGCAGCTCCGTCTCTTTGAAGCCGTCTATTTGCAGATCCTTCACATCCTGAGAGGTACAGTCTGATGTAATTCTTCCTCAAAGAGAGGTAAAAGAAAAAGCTTTTTAGAGGAGGTCCTCTCAAGCATTTTAGATGCTTCAGTCACTTTGCTTTGTACTCGATTTTGAAGGCCATTCTGCAGCCAAAACATGTTGGTATTTATTTTTACTTCAGTTCTAAATTACAAGGCAACAAAAACACTTCTTCCCTTTCCCTTTGTCAGGACAGATGCCTTTGACTTCAGTCTTTTGTACTTTTTAAATGTGTTGATAAAATATCTTCTTTCAGCTGATAGAGCCTCAGCGAAGATCAAGGTCCTCCTTTGTAAATGTTAACTTTTTGTTTATTATGTGCATTTAATTTGAAAAGTCAAGCTCCTGTAGCAAGAGATGAATCTATAATTCTTCAATTTTTTAAACATCAAACCCAATTAAAAAATAAAAGCGTGCTAAATTTAGTATTTGGCTCAAAGTCCTGCTTGCTTTTCCTAATTCTGTGTTTGCCTCGTCTGTGATAAGAATTACTGTCAGATTTGCTTCTTGTAAGCGTTTAAGTCAACTCAAGATGAACGGATGAACACAGAGTGAGGGTTAATAATACTGTGCATTGACAATTTAGCTGGGTTCAATTAAACCCAACCAGTCGCCAGATGTAATATTGCACTCTACATTTTTGTAAACAACAGATATGCTGAAACATTTCTTGTTCTCATTCAGTACGTATGTACATATTACTGAATGCACTTACTGTTACCACTAGTGACCGCAGGTGTCGGCAAATCAAACAGATTAAAATTTTAAGGGTTAAAGGACTGTCCACATCAAGCACTATAACCAAAACCATAACAACAATGATGTGAGCATCCACACTGATGAACGGTAACAGTCTGTAAACACAGACATAAGCAAGGCCAAAACAAACTTCAAACTTCAGAGACTCCATCAGTGCCAAAATCATGTTTTTTTAAACGTGTGATTTGCAGCCTAATATGACGCTGTAAGTGTTCAATTAATTGAAAACCACATAAGTCAAATCTGAGTGATTAGAGTATTGTTATACCATAAAAAAAACATATAAATGCTATAAATTAGCTTAAAATTTGGTTTTATTCAACATACACCTGCTGTACAAACCAAGGCATGAGATGCCCACCTGAACTGTTTTTATCCTCTGGATGAAAAAGCATGTATTGTGTTGCACACTTGAATAAAGATTCACTGTGAATTATATATATATTTTTTTTCTTTACCTCACTGTAATTTATCCATCCATGTCCAGACATGTTTACTTACAGACACGCTCACTTAACAATAAACTCCCTCTTGTTGTATAAGAGGGAAACAACGCGTCTTCATATGTACTATGATTTTAAATCATAATCATAGTACAAATCGCTCTGAAAGTGATCCCAACAATACTGTCAGCCACTGTCGTTGTCAGTATAGTCGTGATGTGGACTCTGCCATCCACTTGAGTCGAAACTAATTTTAAAACTTTCTTTTTTTATAGTCATAGCTAAAGTTATCGCTCTTGGTATGGATGGCCCTGAACGCTGCGGTAGATAACTTCTGCAAACAAGCTAGCAAGCTAGCAAGCTAACATTAGCTGCAGCATGAGACTTGTTGGGAAGCAAGTCCACTGCAGCCGTTTGTGCTGGCTTGTGCTTAATTTCATTTGTTGTCTCTCTTTTTTAAGTCAAGTTTAAACTAAGACGAAACAGCTGCAGGGAAGCGCATTAAACTAGTCCGTCTCAGCTCGAGCTTGTGCCGACTGATGGTGTCGCTTGCAGACACACACAGTTGTTGGCAGAGGCGAATCAGAGCAGAGAAGTGCAGCGTAGGCCGGCGAAATAGGACAGAGAGTACAGAGAGCGTCACTGATTTTTCATTTCAACCCGCGTCCCGGTGGCAAAGAAAATATCGTAGTAAAAACAGGGCTTATTGGTCCCTGTTGCTCCAACACGCAGATACATTTCTGGAGAGGTGCATGTCAGGCTATAGTGTACGCTATGGCATCTATGATGTAGATTCAACGCAGTCACATAAACCAGACTTCACAACTTTAAATTGATTTACAGTTATAGTTATCTCAATTTGTTGGTAACTTATTGTTTTCAGGATGGCTTTTAGCTTAGTTTTGATTTTCTTTATTTCCCACACAACTTTTAACATTTTAGACCTTTGAAAAAAATCCATGAAGCCCTGTAGCCATGTTTCATCTGTGCGGGTGATGCTTCCGCTGCTTGTTGCCAAATGCATCACCCCAATTTCACCAAAGACATCATTTAAGAGGAACAAGAGTCACACAGAGAAAGAAGCAAAGGCAAACAAAGACGACCCTCAGTGCTGCCACATTAAAACAACTCTGTGATGTGAGTGGGTCAGCATACAACAAAAGGTCTTCAGATGAAATAGACTAATTTTCCTGTCATTGTGGCCCTTTCCCAGTTTTACAGAGTGAAAGTTAGAACCTTCTTTTGGTTAGATCTGTAATCACTATCCAATCCCCCTGGAGGAGAAAAAGAAATTTAATTTGACAAGGAGGTAATGAACCCGTGCAGCCATTATCTTAGATAACCCATTTGAGAGACTGGTTGAGCACTGATGAAAATTCTATTAAACATAGTTGGCTGATTTCTCTATTTTGTTCAGTGGCAGAAAAGCCTTTTCTACCCTTGCCAATTTACTTTGAACTCTCAGAGTTGCCAAGGATCATTATATCAAGGAGCTTCAAACACTCACCCTTTACTTAATGATTCAAAGGCAACAACTCCAGACTGCGGGCTAATAACCTCTGTGATGCATGCGCAAGACACCTAGGCAAGTGCGGGAAATACTTTCACCTCGTCTTTCTCTGCAGTTTGAGTTACAGCAGGAATTTGGTCTGCAGTGCAACTTTTCTGGCGTCTTTGAACTTTTTTTGTGTTCATATCAACTTCAGACGACTTTAGCAAAGATGCAATGCTGCCGGAGCCCAAGGTACAATGTTCAATCCCATATATCTATCCAAAATGAAGAAATAAGATATTCTGAGATTGAAAACGTCAATTTAAAGTCATTCTGCGTTTAAAGATCCAATCATGTGTTCAGTCATGAGAGCCAATAAAAGCAAAATCTGAAAAGGCCAAAGTAGCAAAAAAGAATGTGCTTCTACATTGATTAGGAAAATTAATTCATGTATCATTGTATACTTTGCCAACTAGGAACCCGTGACCTGTGGAAATGCTGTTTTAGACTTTACTGCAAGCAAATTAGTTATGGGGTGCAAGTTCAACAGAGAAAAATCACCTCCAGTGCAAAGAGAATGTCTTGTTTCAAAAAGAAGGGCTAAATCCAAATGTGGCAAGAAACTATTCAACTTTAGCACAATATGTGAACATCTGCTGAATTACAATATAGTACAGATATGGTCAATATGTCCAGTAAGGTTTTCTCTTTCAGTGAGGTGTCAGACATAATATTACATTTATTGACTATGACTAACCTTAGATTTATGAAATATTAAAAATAAATTCTGCAGAAATTCTGCTTGAGGCCCCCTGTAGACTTGCTAAACTTGGTTGGACTCACAAACTTTCTGCAAAAGTCTCTGAAAGTCTATTTCTAAAAGTCTGGACAGCTAGATTCAGCAAGAAGTAGTCAAGGTGGGGGGGCCATGATGCACCACTTCATTAAACTAATGCATTCGTTATAATCGCTGCTTTTGCCTCAGTGTATGTCAGCTTGCCACAGGGCAGGTGCACATTTCCATGTGTGTATGCTGTGTGTGTGACTTCAACAATATAATGTCCTTAATATGACAATGTATCTATGCCACAATACATATCCAATCTTCCATCCATCAAGAGTGAAACATATTGTACAAAGAAAGATCAACAACTCTGCTCATCCTATATGCAGAACATACCCCCTCAGTTATTTATTACATATTAAACTAATGTATTCTGTGCTTGATATGAGCACGATCATTTTGAAGCTCAGTAAATAAAAACTGTACTGCGCCTCACTGATATCATCTCATTTGTCTTTCTTGTTTTTTGCAAACCTCCTTGTATCTTAAGCAGTTGATGGTTACAAAAAAATTGTGTTTAGAAACACGTTTAATGAATGAGACATCATTATCTGAATCAATGTCAGAGGCACAGTCGGCTGATCTGCCAGCAGGCTCTGAACTGCTCTGCAGTGCACGTGTGGTGTCTGTGTTTGCAAAGACAACGTGATGTCCAAACAATGAGAGCATGCAGTACCACTGACGAAGAGATTAGTTTTTCATCCATGTCCTCCTGCCGGGCAAAAATGTGAAACATCAGCCTTCACATGTTGTCCCTAAAAATAAGCTATTTTACCAGCATTCACATGCGCAACCCAAAAAAAAAAAAGACTTTCCCTCTCTCTCTAGTGCACCTGGCAGGTTAACTTTTATGGCTTTTTTTCTGTCAGGATAAAATGTAATCACTGTATCAATTTGTACACATCTAATGTAGTGCCACCAACAGATCCAAATTTTACTTCGTGCAAAACTTGTCTCATGATCAAACACTGACAAGCTGCAGGCCTACATTGTCTTAGTGCTAATTAGCAAATATTAGCATTCTACATGCAAAACATTAACATAAATAGATATTAACATGCATTTAAGCTGAGCATTCTGCTGTTAGCACTGAGCTAAAGACCCACTGTGCCTATACAGCCTCACTACGCATGGCTGTAGCCTTGCAGGCTTGTTAGCACTTGCTTATTTCATCAGTCTGGTAATGTCAGTGATGGAGGAAGCATTCAGATTGTTTACATGGCTGAAAGTACTAATACCACAAAAATACACTCTGGTACAAGAAAAAGTCATGCAGGGCGCTAAATCAGCTCGTAAACGATCAATGAGCATCAGAAGGGACAATCGATCATTTTATCTTGTGTAGTGTGTCATAATGGACAACAAATGACGTCACATCTAGGAGGCCTCATGACCTCACTACAGAAAGACTAGAAAGACTATTTGACCCTTTGTTTACCTCCTACGATGTCTTGTCAGTAGTAGGAGTAGTTAGTAGAGTGCTTCCTTTACGGTGACAGGGCTCAAGACTGACTGACCAAATGGTTGCGTTTTGAACCAATTTTTGAGACAGCACAAGTAATTTATATTACTACTCAC
>JAPZDX010000006.1:25815401-25827895 GCA_029783625.1 Naso annulatus | reverse complement strand
TGTGATCCCCATTACAATGGAAATACATGGGGTCTAACTGGTCACTGGAAAACAGTAATGTCAGTAGACTGCTATAGATACAGCTGGCATCAAGGAAAATGTCACATCCGGTTAACACTGACATGGAAAACAGGCAATTTGCTGCAGTGCTAAGAAGTTGCTGTATAGCTCTTAGTACAGCAAATTAATTAAAAAACTCTAAGTTCAAAATTGTATCAAATCAAAATACAGAACCATAGAGGGATTTTATCTTACAACATATTCAGCTTCAGTTCATACAATGTTTAATCTTCTAAAAACATTTTCATAGCGATCACAGCTGTTACTCTGAGACTTTCTACACACGTGGGAGAGGCAGGGAAGCACCTGTCGGGATCGTTGAGCATGAGAAATATTTTTTGTAATGAGTAAGACGTGCTGTCATGCTAATTTGAGCACATCATTATTGTCCTGTTGACCAATCAGATTGCTTGGTCGGAACAACTTGTTGTATAATCTGAAAATTGAACCGGATGTTTTGATATTGTTCCTGTGTCTGACCTCCTGTCCCACTTGATCTGCACTGTGCTGAATTATTGGGTTGTGCTCCGGCATCCAGCAAAAAGGACTGCTAACGCCACTGACCGTTGCAGCTATCAGATATATTCTTGATCAGAAGCAGTTACATTATAAAACCATCTTAGTAGTAGTTAAGAGTGGTATGAAGATGGTAAGCAAAAAATGCTTGATAATACCAACGGTTTATACATTTGCATTCCTTCAGAATATCTCCACCTGCTGGTTTGGAGAGTTCTTTCCCACATAGGTACAGAACATGCATGCTAGCTGTCTGTGAGCTGTAGTTTTTTTGAGGTGTGCAAATGCAACTTTTAGGCCAAAAGACAGGTGACATGAGGCAATGTGACAGTTAGCCTTTGTTACTGCAAGTTTATAATGTTGGCTTCAGTTTGACAGGGCCGTAATAAAACATATTTCTACAGATTAGCTTTCGTTGTAGAACTTAAAACCAATGTTACAGTAAAATATAAAAAAATCATGACCACTCAGATCAGACATTTACAATGGAACAGCAAATGCTATGATTTAGCAACATACTTGATACTCCGGGTTGGGCAGTAATGCATTATTTAGTGACACGTTACTGCAATTTTATAACTTTACCAGAACTGGTAAAGTAAGGGATTACAATATCCAAAAACAGTAATTATACTACAGTTACTGATCCAAGTAACGCTGCATTATTGGGTAACAAGTAAGCGATATGTTTTTTGTCCTAGTGTAGATATCTTATGATGATGACGTGTATGTGCGTGTACTGATATGTATTTTTCTACAGGAGGCTTATTTGATTTGAACCGTTGCTAATGTTGAAGTTCTAATAAGCTGCTGATAGTTGTTATGCCTAAACATCAGCAGCCTAAAAAATGAGGTTGCTGTTCCAATAAAGTGTAATAAGTTTTGGGAGCTAAACAGGCTGTATGTCACTTTTTCAGGAGATCGGTTGGGTTGCAAAAGTAAAGTAAATGTATTACTTTATAAGGAGTAATCAGTAATAAGTAACTTATTACTGTTTCTCAGTAACTTGTCTAACATTGTCAATAATTGATATGCATTGCAAACAGTATCAATGCACTTAATGATACATATATCTTTTAATATGGAATGTTGTGACTTTAAACTCATTGTTATTGAAATAAAATACAATTTTTGGATCTTTATCTAAGTTTTGATATTGCACTGCAGGTAAAAATGTAAAATTCACTTCATCTGCTTTTACTACACACTCAAAAGTTTCATTTGTGGTTGGCAAACTTAAGCCGCCATCATCGGGCTATTAATTTGATTTTGTTTTCTGTTTGTCCAATCAATTCCAGCCTTTTACCTCGACTTGTGTCGCTGCAGTCTGGACCTCCACCTCAGTCCACCCACAGCTGTCACATAAAGTAAGGACTCATTAAACAAGCTGTTTGCTGTGTGAACACACAATAATTACAAACAATGCCACCAACAGACCCTCAATGCCATGTTAAGAAGCCATGGCATTAGTGCAACCCATGGGATTTCCACCACGGAGCACATCATGTGTATTAAGTTTGGATCTGAACAATTAATTACTTTTGGCATTGCTCAGCGCTCCCCAGCTGGCACAGCAGAACAGATGCAGTCAGTTTTGGCAGGTGATACATAAAGCAAGATAGAGAAGCAGGAAAAATGGATGTGAGCAGGTACACACATGCAGAAACCACCAAATGTTGAAGCACTCAAGCTGCTGCGTCTTATAGCAAAAATATCGATGCAGAAGGTGTGATGGAGTGGAAAGACTGGCCTGTCTCTCTCACAGCATTTCAGTTTGAACACACTGACTTTCCCAAACGTTTGCTTGTGTTACATTTTGACAAAAACTCACAATGACTGTGACACAAGAAAATCCACAAAGGTACTCCATTGTAATTCTAGTAAGTTGTAAAAAATATTTCTTAGTAAGGATTAGTGTACAATACAGCTGTGAATCCATTGGCTTGATTTACATTGGATTGTGAGTCTATGATATAACACGAACCCTCGGATGAAGAAACCTGGATTTTCATGGCCGTTGTTATTTTTTGTGCAGCTTATGAGTCTCTAAAATAAACCTGAAGGGGTTTCAGTTTGGAGTTTGGTTAAGGCTGTTCCTCTTTTCGGTAAAGTTATGTACAGTTCACCAGCATCTTCTGGCAGCTGGCCGGCCAAAATTAATACCAAATGTTCTTTTAACAGCCTTTTATTACCGAGGCATCTTGGCTGAGCGTCTGCCAAAACGCATTTTTAAAACAATTTACATTTTCTTACTTTCCCATTTGTAAGAAAAATATTCTAGCAAGAGAGCAGATGGAAATCAATTGAATCTCATCATTACAACTTAATAAAGGCAGTGGGGAAAACAAGGCTTCTATTCAGCCGAATAAAAGAAGAATAGTTGTGAAATCAAAATACTGAAATGGGAGCGCAGCGAGGATAAATAATGCGCTATTTCTCTTTACTAAGAAAGGTAATTGTCTAAGAGGCAGAGAAGAACAAAGTGGGGCTGCAAAACATGAATTAACTGAATTGGCCTGATAAAATAGTTTCATATAATCTTTTGCTGCCTTCATTTTGATTATGTTTTGAATGTGGTTGTGTTTCAGAAAGGGGTCAGGGAGGGCCTATACAGTACATCAAATCTTTTTCTCATTTATGTCCTTTGTACAATGATATGTAAAGCATTCCATGCATTTTGGAGCTGTCAAAACTTCAGGGAAAAAAGAGAGAGGGGAGTAATGGCTTGAGACAAATCACAGTATACTGGAAAGAGTTTTTGTTATGCAGGAGAGGATGCGTGTGAGCAGACACATTTAGGGAAATGAATAAAGTGGCTGTGTAATTTTACCCTCATACAAAAGCCAACAGCACATTGATAATTACGAGTGGGAGAGATGGAACGGGAAAAAGGGGAGCAACAAGGCTATGCAAATGAGGATCAACACAAATCCAAAGTATGGATAGAACAAGGCACAGAATTTTCTGCAAATGGTTGAACTAAATAAAATTCGTACCAGCAGTTAGGGAGGTGTCGAATGGTGAAGCTCTCTACAGTGATTTCTGGCAACGTCTGGCGCACCTTCCCGCCCCGAAACCCCATCCCATCTCGGTTTACCGAAAACCCCAAACCCTCCCATTTTTTGTCCTTTTTTGAGTTTTTTTTTTCTTTTTTTTGGAGTTTTTTTACACACAAAACATTCCATCTACATCTGCAGACTAGACTAAACAACGGCTTAAAACCAGGCCTTTCTTTAAATTCCCGTCTCTCTTCTACCCCTCGACCCCTCTACTCTCACTAAAGGTGATCCTGACTCTAATCCCTCCATCAACCCCCTGCCCCCACCTCTCCCCCTGCCCCGTCCCTAAAACAGCTCAGTGTCCCAAAGAGGACACAAGAGTGAGGGGTCCTGCTTTGATTAGATGTAGTACTCTTTCTTTTCGTCCGAGTTGGTGTGGCCCCCCTCTGCGTTGATGATAGCTGTGTCTGCGTCCGCTGCGTCGTCCGCTCCTTTGGCTTCATGTGTGAAGTAGGTACCTGAAGAGGAGGCGATGAAGGACAGTGTCACGGACGGGATAATAACCTGCTGCTCAGATGATACAAAAGATTAAAATGTGGCTCTACATCCAACAGCACACCTAATTATGCAAATCCGTCTCCATGAGGCCATTTATACAAGCCAAACACCAGCGAGCTGTAATATTCAAATTTTACATAACTTCCCCTCTTTTTCGCTCAAGATTGGCACATAAAAAAATCAGGGTTTTGAAATGATCTCGAGTGCGGGGAAGAGCATGGCTCGCACCTTCAAATTAACCTTGTCAAGTTCAGCGAGAGAAAAAAAAAAGGAAGTAGCAAGCCACTTCAAACTTAATTTACAAGATTTATTCACATCGTATCATAGCAGAGGTTGATAATGAAGGCAATATTCCAGATCGAATGAGGAAGGGCACTTTAAAATGCGGAAAAAATAAGAGCAAAATCGCTGCTTTATTGGACAGAAACAAGGTGTTCAGTGGTGCTACAGGAGTGGAAACATGGGATATGTTAAGATCACATGAAAGAGAAAGCCAAATCCTAGTATTTTTTCTCATTTAAGTAAGGGTTTTCTGACAGTTGGAAGGAAAAAAACATAATAAACCGGACATTTTTATATTCACTTGAGCAGCCGTCATTCTATAGGCCTCTCTGGTAGGTAATTTATCTGACTTCTGGCAAAACAAACTCACTGTGAACAATCAGAAATCTGCTGTAATCCGCCCCCGTAGCCTGTTAATACAACCCTGCTCCTGTTTGTTCTCAGGGTTGTTAATCACTGCAGGTACAGTATGAGTTTTGTTGAGTCATTTAATGTAAAGTTTCTGACAAAAAGAAACTTAACTCCCTCCGTCTGAAACATCCTGAAGTTCTACATGAATTTTTTATCTCATGTGACCCTTTGTGGCTGCAGTCCCACATCTCAACGTTTCTCTGCATCCATTTAACAACCAGCAAAAAAAATCCAAAACTAAAATGTTTTGTCTCTTTGCTAACATTATTGCTTTTTAATGAATATTCATATCTGGTATTCAGTGCACTTTAAACAACTTACAACTCGCACCATACCATTAGTCAAAGTGAAGAGGCCTCCATTTAATTTGTTTATTTGCTCTTTAATCCCCCCCTCCCGCCAGAGAAGTAGCACTGTGGCAAAGAGCACTAAATAATAATTTCAGTTTATTTCTGCAGCTTCATCCATCATTTTTATCAGCTAAGATAAGCTAAAACATAACATGCTACAAAAAGGTGGACAGAGAAAGAAACCAGCAGCGAGTTAAGACAGAAACTGACAGGTAGTCAGTTTAATTTTACTGCTCATTCTGTTTGGCTAACCTTGTGAAATTATGTATCTTGACCCTGACCAATAACTGTTACTAAATTAGAATGATGCATTTCAACCTTCTCCAACTGTACTGTCTGCCATCATCATGCACTGCTGATGATGTTTGAACACAAGTCTGTGCAGTAGTGACTGAAGGCTATCGAAGTCCTGCCCATACACCCACCTGACTTTGTTTTTAAGTCAAAGCTGAACATACATTGGTTTGTTACCCAGAATGACAGAAATTATCCTTGGGAGAAAATGTATTTCATGTATTTTAACTTCATTTGAAATGTATAGTTCAATTCTGATAACATAGTTTGGCACATGCCCCATCCGCTTCATGCCAACATGTACTGTGGTTGAATTTATGACCTATACTGTAGCCTGACACCAGGGGGCGACAATTATAATAAAATCTGAGTGGTAAAAACCTGTAATTATATTTTAAAAGTCTGCCAAGATGCCCCAACTTCACTGCAAATGGTAACGTTTTCCTGCTGTTTATCGTGGCATTTTTATCAATGACTTTTTAAGTGATATTTCACTCAAAAGATTTTTTTTCCACTCCAGCATTCATCCATGGTAAACAGGTGATTTCAAAAATGTGCCCTTCCTTTTGCTGACACACTAAGGAGGTTCACTCTTGATAGCATCAAAACCATTTGAAACAACCATCCAAAACTCTGCTGTGCGGTCCGAAACACTTTTATTTCAGCTAGAAAGCTACTAAATCTAACACAGCAGATTCCAGTGTTTTGTCCCGCGTGTTACGGTTATTCTAAATGTCGGTGAACTCCAGCTCAGATAAATATGGTTCCACTGAAAACTGGACAACGTGTTCACTCACAAGTTTAGGATAATTTTTTAAAATTGCTTTTTTGACAAGAACATGCTGATAAGCAAACAAAAATGTCTAATGTAGAAAGAGAAGGAACCATATTTATTCAAGTCGGAGTGCACCAACGTTTAAAGTAACCGTAACTCGTGACACAAAACATTGGACTGGGTGTGTTGGATTTAGGAGCTTTCTAGCTGAAATAAAAGTGTTTTGGAAGTATTGAGGATATCACACGATGAAGAAGAATTTGAATTATAACACACAAAGCTGTTGAGGGTTTTGGACTTTTTCAGATTTTTGATGTTTTCAACTTCTGTAGACTGTCAGCAAAAGGAGGTGCGCATATTTGAAATCACCCGTTTACTGCAAAGGAACGCTGGAAGGAAAAAAAATATTCCTTTAAGTCGAAACACCTGAGGGTGAGTGATTGATACACAAAACAGAATTTTGCATTGAAACATCACTTTCAAGAAACACATTAAAGCATCCTCTAGAGTGCAATGCATGCTGAAAATTAAATTGGCCTCTAAATCATAACTTATCAATACTAAAAATTACAAAAAAACATATTCATATAGTGTTTATCAATATCATTGTTTTTATTGATCAAGCCCAAACTCATTTAAAGATTACGAATCCATCAGCTGAATACAGAAATATGAACCTCAATACAGTTTAACTTTCACTTTTTTCAGATGAGGAATGTTGAGTTCACCACAGAAATGACTTTTACCTGAATGTGCAGCTTCTGGACAGAAATATGAGTTCAGTATCACCATAAAATAAAAGAACGTCGCTCCAACACCTTTAAATTGCCTCATTTCTTGCACTTCCTTTCTAAAGTGGTTAATGTATCCGATTCTATTTCCCCCGCATAAGAATTATCACCACGGTGTGAAATTTGTTATAGATTATAATTATTTCTTGGTTATGAGTGCAGCAGATGAGATGCGTTCTACTATTCAGCAAGACTGCATGAAAAATGTAATTTAACTCACCATCAGTAACCCATAGCCTTATTAACTGTCTCTCCATTATTTGGATTGCATCCATCCAAGGATGTTTAAAAAAAAAAAAAAAAAGAGCTTTTGCAGAAACAAAGTGAAGAGGATGCACATGATAAACTTTATGGCCTGTTTGTGTTTTAGAGGCAACAAGATACCGCTGAGCAATGTGAGCAGGCGTTGCATTAAAAAGAAATGAGTACTGAAAAATAGATAAATGTTGTAACCTGCAGAGGAGGTTTTTTTTTTTTTTTGTAATTTGCTTTGTATGTGTCCTCTTTTGGACCGAGCTGCTTCTCTGCATTCTTCTGTTTTTTTGTTTGTTTGGGTTTTTTAAAAACCTACATTAATACTTTTTAAGTTAGTGGCTGATGTTTGTCGTGATTGATTGTCTTGTTTTGTGTTTTGGTTTGTGTGCTGAAGCTGAGACCATTATCCACAATGTGGAGGATAAAGAGTCTACAGAGCTGCAGAGTAGAAGGAAAACAGCTGTTTGAGGAATTTTTATCCATTGTTTTCTTCTATGTCTTCAATAAGCCCAAACAAAACACATATGAGTCTTCATGATAATTTAATGATGCTTTTTTCAACCTTTTCTCAGAAATCCTATTGTTTGAAGACAGAACACATAAATACGCTGCTGCTGCTGCACTTTTTGTGTTATGATTCATCCAGAAATGACTCAGAATCAAAAAGTAAACCCATGAACGCCTCATCCCTTCATCATTTTAACATACAAGGACCAATGACCAGCAACCCTAAGAATAAACTGTTGTCAGAAACAACCATCAAAGTTAAATCTTAACTTATTTATCTCAAAACCTCATTAGTTAAAGCTACAGTTGGTATCTTAGGGGTAAATATCAATAACTTTTTGTGTTCTATTAGGAGAAAATGTCATAAGACCCATAGACAGCTGTTAGTAAGTGACGTGTTCTGAGAGTATAACTAGATCTCTGTGTCTTCCCATCATGCCTCTGTACTCAGAATAGGTAAAAATCCTATCCTTCCCATTCTATTTGTCCAATCAGTGACGCTCTCTGCACTCTCTATCCTGATTGGCCGGTCTACGCTGCACTTCTTAGCGACAGGTGACGTCAGTATGAGCTGATTGGTTGTTCGTGCCTTACGATCTGACTCACCTCTGCCAACAACAGAGTGTCTGCAAGCGACACCGACATTCAGCTCGAGCTGAGACGGACCAGTTTACTCCACTACAACTTTCCCTGCAACCATTTTGTCTCAGTTCAAAGTGGACTTAAAGGAGAGAGCGACAACAAATAAAATAAAATGTGAGCCGACACAAGCAGCTGCAGTGGAGTTGCTTCCCAAAGAGTCTCATGCTACAGCTAACATTAGCTTACTGCCACTTTGAGCAAATTGCAGTTTGCAGGAACAAGCCATATCAACGCTTAAAAGCTTTATAACCAACCTCTGATTCTGGTATCATTTAGGTTTAATAAACATAATATAAAAATAGTTTTTTTGTGTTACATAAAAACAGAGACACCACCTGCCGACATTTTGACCCCAATTCAGAGTAATTCAACCATCCAAGTATTCAGAAGCAACACTTTATAAATTTAATTTGTCTTTAATACCAAAGTCGATGGAAACCAGCTCTCAGGTTCCACCCTGACAAAAAAGGTTGAATTACTGTAACTCAAATTTAGATTTTCAATTTGTCCATAATGTAAAACTCTGTTACCCCTGTTAGTGTGTGATACTTTAAATTAGGACCCATGAAAACTTAATGAACTCATTTATATAGTTTCCTCTATTAAATCTGTTTGTGGAATTGGGTGTTTTGACTGGTGTTCCCCAGAAGCCCAACACTTTTATAATTCTAAAAAGCACTAATCAAAACAGAAATAAATAAAGATGACATGAAGTCATTCAGAGCAAACTGATTGACAAATTCATGAAAAATTTGATTTATAGAATGCAGCACCTGTGAGATGCCGCGAACGGCAAATTTACGGTCGCATTGAGGTTAAGCTGCAGATTCTGTCCAATTTTATTGTTTCACATTTAATTTGTGTAAAACAGGTAAAGTTTGGTTTGTAAAGTCATAATTTATCCTGCTGAATTTTACAGATTTATCCTCCAGACTCAGTCTCTATATTCTGTCTCTATCTTCCACATTAGGAGGAAGAGGTTTTCTGTTTTCCCTGTAACTGATCAATTTAATTCTTGTCCACAGTTTTATTTAGGATGACAATGAATCGACTGCGCAGCATCTGTGTAGTGACTAGATGCATTTCTCTTTGTGCACAACAAAATAACATGTGTTAACACTGGTTATGGAGCTGCATTTTCAGGTCATCTACCTTTGTGTCTCGCAAAGTAGCGCCCCAAGACAATGAGTAGACAGAGCATGGCAAAGACGACCACCGCCACCACTCCTCCGATCACTGCGTGGTCCACTGTTCTGGGTGCTCCCTCTCCAGCTCGAGAATCTGAAAGCAGAAGAAACACAAACTCAGTGTGGAGGGAGAACAGGACTCGGTGTTACAGTGCGGGACCAGCAGTGTGGTACCACATCCCTCCACATCCCTACAGATACATGTGGCAGAGATGAAGACTAGAAAGTGCAGGAACTGTGGAGCTGCAGAGTTTAAAAGAATCACACCGAAACAAGTTGCTGCCTTCAAAAGAAGTAATTGAAAAGATGTTTGTCAGTGTGGCGACTTGGTTGCCTTTTGTCTTCTGCCGTAAACCTGCAGCTACAGAAACTCCAGAGCCGTCTCTTGAAGAACTAGTGCCTTATCCTCCACTCATGAACCCGATGAGACTGTTTTTAGACAAGAAACATCTGCAAGACTGTTGGTAAAATATACTGGGTTTAACTTAACTATTTCTGTAGACTTTCACTTTTAATTCTTTGGCAATTTTTGGCAACAAACATTCACATAAATCCCCTTAATTACTTACAATTCATGTTTTTACATGAACTTTGGTAAGACACATAAGTCATACCAAACCTCAAATATCTCTGAAGTTAAACATAATAATTTTACACTTTTCACCTGACACTAAAGATCACAATTAACTTAACTAACATAAGTAAAATCCACATAAAGGTTGAGTTCTTGCATTCAGTACATCAGTATTAAAATAATACAGGTGCTTTGCAACATGCATTATGTTGTCATTGTTTGTTTCCAACTAACAAGACGCAAGGAAGATTTTCTCCTGGGACCAGTTAAGCTCCTTTTTATCAGGTTGACATTTTAATAACCACACTGCAAAATTGCCACAACAATAATGGTTTAGATTGCAATCAGGAATTGATTAAAATGAGCAAAGGGGGAAAAAAAAATTAGCATATTCCTGCTGGACTGAGAAATCACTCAGGGCCAGATTATCTGGGAACGTAGCGATGCGCAATGTGCGCTGCGCTTTTTATTAAGTCTGCAGTCAGTGTGTATTCAGAGTCTGAGTTAGAAAAGCAGCTCATTAAACCTCCAGATGCATTTCTATGAGTTCACTGAGCATTAAAAGAGAAATGATAACATAATGATCTTTATTGCAAAATAATTACTTTGGAGTTTGGCCAACTCCACCTGAGAAAAACTCTCACTACTCAAACTCAGAAAATTGTGATATTAATATCTTTAGTGTAAATTGAACTATTAATACCTCAGGAGACAAGAACACAAAGTGAACAAAGAAAATGAAATGCAATCAAAGATGTAAACAATATTTAAGGTAGAGTAGCAGCAGGTGGAGGTGATGTGGATGTTCATGCTGATGTGAAAAGAGCTGAATGTCGGAACAAAACAAAACCTGCTGTGATTTTAGTTCAAAATCCAGTCAGATGAACAGAAACCAACCAAACATCCATTAATTCTGTGCATTACAGTGTACATTGTCTAAATTAATAGCAGCGTGACTGCTCCAATTATACATACAAGCCTATATTTACATTTTTTTCTCCTATCACAGTCTTGTGTCTTCTCTAAATCCCATCAGCATTATGTCTCATTTCAGACACGGAGACTTTTTCCTGCAAAACTGACAGTGGCTAATAGCTTGACCTCAGTCAATGCAGTGAAAACACATAATCAACCTCTGTTAACACGTCTCCTGCTATTGTTTGCACAATCCTGCCTTATGTGCATATGCAGTGAGAAGAGAGGTGCACCATGCAGACAGCTACACATTAATGCTAAATACAGCACGTGTTTTGGATGCATCCACATCTGAAGAACAGGCACAAATGCTTTCAGTATTATGCCTTTGCTTAAAGGCAAAATCCACCAACTTTTCATGTGGATATCCAGTCAATCTTGATGATAAATGTAGTCAACTGCAGCAATAAATTCCTCAGCTTATGCTATACTGACAGAGGAAGCTTTCTGAGTTGTTGTGCTCACACAGCCATTCCTGCAGTGCCTACATGTACCAGGATGCACTGCATCACAAAAAACAGTATTTGCTGGGTATCCAAGCTGTTATCTGTCGCATCGGAACATTTCTTTCATATAATATTGCATATTTTTCATTAATGAGGTTGGGTTTTTTTTGGTCTGCCAGAGCCCAAAAATCCTCTCAAAACAAACACGGCACTGGCTCACCTGGAGTGCGAGGGGGAAAACAGTATTTGACATGTTAATGCTTTTGTTTAATGCAAGTGTGCAAACAAAAAAACATTCACAGACTCCTCACAGAGTGGGAAAGGCTGATGATGTTTTTAGCTATCTGAAACGAAGGCATTAAGTAAAAACAAATGCCTCAAATGGACAACAAGCCCCTGAGGCTCTTGTCTGTAATGCTATGTGAAAGCTATTGATCAGGTGTAGGGATCCATGACAACCCAGAGTCAATATCCGTTTGTGGCTGTGATTGCCTGATTACAGCAAAAGAGAAGGAACTCATGTTTTCATCAATACACCAAACTCTGAGACTGTGGGCCTCCCTGAGAGAGCATAAAAAGCAACTACACCTGTATATAAATAAATGAGTCAACTTTCTTTATTTTATGACATAAAAAACATAAATCTCGTTTACATTTCTCTTAAACACATAAAACATGTTCTTCTGCTAACAGCTTTGGAATATTTTGAACATGTCCATCTGTTCTTAACATCTCTAAAATATTTTAAATGTGTCCCATCATTTTAAAATCATTTTAACATTTTGAACATGTTTGCCTTTTTGTAGTGACTACATGATATATAAAGTGAGTGAAACAGGTGCAGAGAAGATTCATTTGGCCTAAAGTTGCAT
>JAPZDX010000006.1:25697186-25717489 GCA_029783625.1 Naso annulatus | reverse complement strand
TGTCGATGTGTTCCATTATCTGTTACGCCCCCCCCCCAAAAAAAAAAAAAAAAAAAAAAAGTAAATCCTCACCTCACCATGTAATACACCACATTGTACAGAAGTGTGCAGAAATTTAGACATAATAAAGTTTCTGTGGCCAACGTGACAAACATTTTGCGAAAAGCTGGAGGGTCATTTCCTGACTTAAGAAATAATGACTTTTTCAAGGTCTGTTTACTTGTTTATTTGTTTTATTCCTGGAGCTGTCAACGAAATTCATTATGGAGGCCATGACATATCACTGAAAGAATGTAAGCATTGTTAAAAAACAAACAAATAAATAAATGTTATGAAGAACTCCAGTCTTCGAAATGATTTAAAAATGTTCAGTTACATGTCACATGGAAAGAACTGGTGAAAAAGTAAATAGACAGCGGAAACAGACAACACGTTGTGTAGCTGAAAAAACTTTCCAAGGACCAACCTGACAATGCGATCAGCTGTAAACAAGACATCAGATTTCTAGGTGTCTTTGTTTTCACGCTGATGCAAGAATTTATTCCAACAATTCTTTTGTTCTTTTCTTTAAGTGAAACAACTTGAGGGAAAAACACGACGAAGGCCGTGAAACAACAGGAAATGGCTGGAGTAAAAGAAAAAGGTGTCAAGAAGAATGATAGAATTAACCAGCAAGTGCCACAAAACAATGTGTTTACATTCACGTGACAAAGCCCTTGAGTCATCACTGCAGTTATTATCACGCGTGCAAATAAGTGAGCAGATGTTTTCGAAGAGTGTTAAAGTCAGTGAACTATCATTCAACATGGGAGACTGCTGAGGTTCCTCAAACTAATGTAATTCTGAATCACTTTTGTTGTTGTAGTTTTGTACCAAAGCACACAAAACAACAGGCAGCATCAGAAATGTTGCTGCCAAACTTATTGTGATGCAAAAAATGAAATGATCTATTGGAAACATCTACAATAGTTTACTGACTGAGTTTCTGGCTCAACTTGTGTAGGATAAGAGATTGTTAGCGACTGTTGGGTTTACATATAATGTGGCTCTCCTGTTGGCTCAATTACAAATGATCTGATCCTGAGTTCTATCGTCAGATCTCAGCTCTGACAGTGATGTTACTGACAAAACTGAGAAAAAAGTTCCAAATAAGGATTAACAGCTAAACTACTCTTAAAGGACCACACATTGCTTCTTCATGTTGAAGAGTGAGAAGCGCAAGCTGTAAGTAACATTTTATCACTATCCTATCTGTGATTATTTTGTGTCAGTAAAGGGATTCTGAGCACAGCATTTGCGGAGGCACGCATGAGTGAAAGGGGGAGGAGTAATCGACACTGACCGTTTTAAGAGAATGCAGAAATTACAAGGAAAGAGTCACAGTTTCCTGAAGAGCTACAGACTTTATATTTCAGCAAGTTGGGTTTAGCTGCTCTATAGGAGTCCAAAATCACATGAAAAACCCCAAAATGAGTATAATAGCTCTCCTTTACTAATGCAAAATAGGAAATCCAAAGTGAAAACCTGTGACTTTGCTCTTCAAAGTCTATTGACGCATAAGATAAAAGCAGAGCTACATTTGGAGCCACATCTCAAGCACAATCTTTTGATACAGAACAACCCTTCAACCACGCGGCCTGCTGTGTGAACGCTGCGTTAGTGCAGCCGACTGACAGCCAGAGGCAGCCGAGAAAAGGTCAAGATCCTTGTACAGCCGGACCACTTCAAACAGAGGAATCCCTCTTGGTGAGGATTTGAAGGAGGCAGTTCAGTTAATCTGTGTGCAGACGACGACTTTTAGTGGGAAGCTCCAAATCAAAAGCTCAAAATCCCGTCGGTCTGTTTAGTGATCAGACTCCGCAATAAGTCTCTAGTTTCTCCAGTAGACTGTCAACTCTAGTTGTTAACATACACAGCAGCAGCAGCAGAGCATGCTTGTATTTTATTAAGGTGACCTATCCATCATCCATGGGATTATAATGAGATATATTCATTGTGTCCATTTAAAAGAAATGTACACATTGTTTATGTTGCTATACTGTAAAAGTGAAAGAATCTAAGGGGATTTTAGCACCTGTGTGTGTGCAGGAAAAACAAAAAATAAGTCACAACTGAGAAATTCAACAGTGTTTCCTCTGTTTTCCATCACAGCATTCACCTGTTAAAGAGGTAAGCTTACTTTTACAGTAAGTGACTTCAGAGGTGCTCACAAATTTGTATTGCTCCATTATTGATGTGTTGTGTACCTTTTAATGTGTTTTTGAGTTTTACTGCGCGGTGAATCGTTTTATGGAGCTCTGGTGGGAGGCACATTACAATGCATCATATGATGTCTTTTTAGCATTTTTGTCATTAGCAGCAAATAAGCAGCTGCAGTTTTTCAAACTCATACTCCTGAGTGGAGTAAATTAATTCTAACAGCAATGGGGCCATTAGAGGTGTGAATAAATGTCTTCATGTTGAAATAGCTTGAATTTGTGCAAGATTTAAAGATAAAGTGTTACTTTATTGTAAATAACTTTTCATTAAATGGACGGAATTTACAGAGCACTTTCCTCGTCTATTGACCATTGAAAGCGCTGTACAATAAACATCAGCATTCACACAGTCAGATACATTGTTACATTGGTGGAAAAACCTTTGGAAAACTAGTGGAAAACTCAGTATTTTACCCGAAAGGCAACATAACAAGCTGAACTATGTGATATTATTAGAAAACTGCACATTGCATCAAACAGTGGTTCATAGTAAATCAGGTGTTCCTGTCAGGAAATCAAACCCTGGTCTTGACAGGCAGAGATACTAGTGTCCACTATAATATTGAGTTCTGCACTGGCCAGCACTTCTGCACTTCTTTAAGACTGTCATCATGACGTCTACCATCTAATTCTAGGATTTGGTCCCTACAAAAGCGACTGTAAAATGTCTCACCAGTCGCTTGAAATACTCAGCTGAGAGTAGCAACCTTGGTGTGACTTTCAGCTTCACCAACATTCCCTTTAAGCTTCTGTTGAGAAAGTTCAGCTCATATAGGCCTCACTATCAGAGCCTCATCATGTTGACATGCTAGTGAGACGTTAATATGCTACGTGTGAGAAGCACATAGTGTACATGCTCATGATGTGCAAATAAAACCTCCACTGTAAATGTTTATTTGTGGTGACCAACCAGGCTGAACCATCTGGAGCTGGCTGCCCCAAAAAATATGCCATTGTTTCCTGAGCTACAGTTATACACTGTTTTAGCATGTAAGTATCATGATACAGCGAGAAAAACTATTTTTCTCATTCATAAACTCTTTTCTAACCTATTAATAAAATTACTCATTATATTTTTTTATGATGGCAGCAGCATGCTTCTTTTACACCCACTGACATGAACGCACCGAGACTAATTGAGAGCAAAATAACAAATTACTTTTTGCTTGCATGATTCAACTATAACTAATAACACATGTCAAGCACATTCAGAGAGTCATTTTTTAAAATGAACTATATAAATATGAATCAACAGAGTTTTCACCTAAAACCTGCTGACGTTTGTTGCTATAAAGCTGTACCAAAAATTCTTTTCTGTTCCAATATCCTCCTTTCCAGCCTTGTATTGCATTATTCAGCCATGTAATCCATAATAGACCAAAGCTAAAGCTGGTGATAGCAGGAGCCCCCTTTGAGATTCACTCAAATGTAAGACAATGCATCTGACTGAATGGCTAATAAACTGCTTTAAAGTATCAAAGAAACACACAGAGCCGAGCGTGGAGCCCAGATGGGTCACCGTTATGGTAGTTACACATCAAATTATTCTATTCATTTTGCCATGAAAACAAAAGAATTGATACTCTCAAAAACTGTCACACAATTTTACACTTTTTTTAACCAAATATGAAGCACAAACCAGTGTAGGACAAATTGAAATTTTGACCAGATGTTCAACAAAGTCACTACAGATTAGTAATGGGGGAGAATATTGATTCAGCGATATATCATCATCCTGTCATGTGAGATATGATTATAGAATCGCTGGCACCAAATATCAATAATTTAATTAAAATAACAGGGTGCTGTGAAAAGATTTCCCTGCCAGTGCCACTACTTCATGATTCCTTGACATTATGACATGAATGTGAGTAACACGAACGGAAATTACTAGGAGGAGGTTGACAGCAGAATGATGTTGGACTGTGGTGAAAGCCACTTTAGTCTAAAGTCTATGGCAGACCTATTGAAATGACGGCCCGTGGGCCACATGTGGCCCAGAAGCAACCCCTGATTGGAACAGCCAGAAAAGCAGAGCCAAGAAAAACATGTTGTGCTAGCCTATAGAAATTCCCAAAGACGCTGAATGCCACACTCTGTGCAGCCTTGCAACATTCAACACACAATAAAGTGAGTTGTTGTGAATAAGTGTCTAGAAGTGGTGGTGGTAATAGTCCTATGATACGACCTCTAAAAACATGTCTGTCTCAGCCCTAAAACGTAAAACCGACAGAAAAAAACTGTTGGTTTAAACCTGCCTGTACTGAAAAATACTTGTTTATATCAACACCAGATCCAAAAGAAAAGTGGATGTTTTTAATTTATGATGTGAGCTACATATTTAAAGAAAACAATGTTTGGAGGCACCACACTGAGAAACATCAGACTTTCTGGAGAAACTTTCCAGTGGGATCACAAGACTGGGCTGCAAAAGAGCAAAGTTTGATTGCATCCCACAACCAGAGCTGTACTATTTTTATGCACTTTGTGATGTGCCTGTGTCAGATGTGATGAAATCTAAAAGGAAAGGAAATAAACTTGTCTTGTTTTTCATTAACTTCATTTGTGTTGGTTTAAAATTTGTCATTTACATGCTGCTTACTGGTCACTGAAAATGTCTGGCCCTCTTAAATATCTTCTAGTCCAGTTTAATTTGTGATAGTCCTGGTCTATAGTCTCTGCCCACTTCGGATTTTACAACATCAATGGGACAAACAAATAGATCTTATGTATGCATTTTGTTTTCTTCAGTTTGACAGATATTCTGATGTATAATCATATGATTGTCTTGCAATATATCAACTAACGTAGAATCGCTGTATCATGATATTATCAGGGGGCCATGTATCCCGTATCACACATTGTATCGTGAGTTATCCTGCACTTCCTATCCCTGATACGGATCATCTTATGAAGAACGTGAATGTTTAAAGGTTGCAAAGTTTCATGGCAATCCCTCGAAAGCTTGCTGAGATATTTAAGTTCATGTTGAAATGACCAGCTGACATCAACATAAAATAACACTGCATTGTTGTAACCCACACCAATTAGAGCACCAACAATCATACTAAATAGCACCAACAATAAAATTCCAGTACCCCACCCCCCCAAAACACACACACAAACACTCACACACACTCTGTACCTCACCCACTGATGCTTGGTGGAATGGTGCATTTGTGACACATTATGTAAGAATGTGGTGTGAAGAGCTTTATAAGGTGTTACATGCTTGCAGTGAGCATGTAAGTGGCTTTTGTGCTTCCACTGCTGCTGCTGTTTGCTGTGCAAAATGCCTTTATCTCACTGCTGAGCTTAATGAGTGCTAAGCAAATTGCAGCAATGCCAGTAAATAAAAATACATCTCAAGGGAGGATTTTACAGCTCCATGTGTGCTGTTATGTTGTTGTTCAGAATAATATATATTAAAAAACAAGCACTACTTATACTTGTTTACTTATTCCTTTTTATTTGCATTGTGTTATATCATTTTTCTAACCGCTCTGTAATAAATATTGTGTTGATGTTTATGTTTTCTCAAGAGAACTATTATTGGATTTGCAGTATTCTGTTTGTAAAATACAAACATTTGTTGCAAACCCTGCTGCTTCACAAAAAAAGGTGCAATAGCTTGAGTCAAACTGCATACTTCAATCAAGTCTTAAATTTTTAGCTACTTTAAAGTAAATGAGTCTTCTAAAAAAATTAGGCAGTTGTAGTGTCATTATTAATGGATAAGCAACAGCTGTCACAAGGTGACGTTACAGAATCCCTGTCACTGCATCTCCACGTAGCGCCACCCAAGATCAGAGATGGAAAGAGTACTGAAAAGTTTTACTCGACTGCAAGTACTGTTACATTGCTGAAATACTTCTCAATTGCAAGCAAAAGTAAAAGTATTAAAAAAGGTACTTAAGGTACAAATTACTGCTTTAAAACATTACACACAGTACTAGTTACTGTTGCTTTTTAGCTGTTGATGTTTAATACATTTCTTCTTGAAAATTGCGGATTTTGAAAATTACTTTAAAAAGTACAAGTAGACAAAGACTACTCTATTACAGTAACACAAGTAAATGCAATTCATTACTTTCCACCTCTGCCCAAGATGAATGTGTTTGTTTCAAAAAAATACACACAAACCACCGTTTTATTTCCCCAACTGCAGCATGATAGTGGGTGCAGCCCGACCTTTCTTCAGCAGTGACACAGAGCCTTGGAGACGGAGCTGGCTCTGCAGGAAATCAGTTTGTGGAGAACAACATTTGCAGCCCAGAAAAAAACAAAGCGCTGAGCTAAAACAGGCTAATAAGCATCAAAGAGCCGAGATGAGCTGCAGAGCTGGATGATAATTTTCTGCAGATTCCTCAGTACAAGACCCTCCCATCTCATTACACATATCCATTTGATCTATTGTTAATTACATATGTAGAGATATCTATGTATGAATATCCATTAGTGCAGGTGTAAGTGTTTCTGAAAGTTAATATCGTTCTGTTTAATATCATATTACTATAACCTGCAATAGCCCATATCACGGTAACCCCACTAATGACTCGGCCTCATCAAGCTCGGCTTCACTGTCGGAATGTGTAACATCCTCCGCTCATCTCCTTCAGGGCAGTTATATAAACCAGGTGCATCACTTTACATATAATTTCCTACAAATTAACATCTAAAGCAGGTTTTGCCTCCCTTCTCTTCACCTCTCTTCCTCATTTTCCTTTCGCCTTCCGTGCCCCTCGTTGCTCAGAGGAGACAGAGGGGAGGTGTTGTGCCGGATTCAAATAAAGAAATCGAGAAGTAAACAGAGCAGTGGCGAGGGAGGCAGGCAGGGCAGGAAGGAGGGGTTGATGGAACGCGGCTGCTGGTTGGTGCTGCTAATGATGAAGAAAATGGAGGGTCATGTGGGAGCCATGGCTGAATGGAGAGAGAGAAAGCTGGCGTACTATAAAGCATCGAGATCACTTTAGTGGTGGGTGGATGCTTTGTGTATGTGTGGATCCTGCTGCTGTGTTTTCTATCCACCTGCTTGAGTCGTGTCCATTGACATGGGTTTTTATTACACGGTGGTGGTACAAGCCTTTACTTGTGTGAGTCAAACCAGGTTATCCATGTGTGTTTCTGCGTGTGTATGCACATTGTAGGTGTGGAGGGGGCGGCTGCCAAGTGATTAATGCGTCAAAGAGGCAGCTGTGGTCCGGGCTCACTCATTTGGAAATATCTCTAAGGGAAGAAAGACATAGCGGGAGAACGATGGGAAGGGGGAGGAGGAGGAGATGCTTCCACATCTCTTGCCAGATAAACAAAAGCTGAGAGTCTTTGCAGGGTCGAACGGGCAGCGGAGGAGAGAGAGAGGGCACTGCAGCAACCGTCTGTCCTCTTTAACATCATGATTCATTAGTGTCTCCTTTAAGGATCAGTGTGTCTTCATCTCCTGAGTTTTGTGTGTCTGCCTTTAATAAAACAATGAAGGTGACATGTTTGAAGGACAAAACTGGTTTGTTACCACTTGGGTTTCATATTGGTGCTTGAATCACTTTGTTGATCAATAATAATAATAATTGTGCTCCAAAAAGTTGAGTTAATTGTCGGGATCTGTTGAAACTGACACATCTCAAAAAAGGTCTGAAGAGACATTTTAAACATTCCAACAAATGAGTCTTATAAAGTTACAATAATAGTAATTATAATACTATTTCGATTCAGAGAAATTGAAACTAGGTTTATGTTCATGTTTAAAACATAGCTGACTTGAGGCTGTGGTATTTTGAGATCATATCACAGCTTAAAAGTGCTGTTTGTCCCTGCCTGACGCAGAGTTTCAATAAAACCTCAGCAACGACATAATCACATCATATTACAGACTAGAGTGAGCAACTGCTTTCATAAAACAGTCACCAATTATGGCAATATGTTGGTTACAGACTAAAACTGTTTTATTAACATGATCAAAAAGCATGGTTCTTACAAAGAAATTCTGCAGTGCAGCCTGCACAGAATGGAAAGCGGTTGCTATGCAGCCAGTCTCGGAACCCATCGGCTGCATTCGCCATCTGACTTCCGGTCTACCGTTGGAGGAGGCGAATTTTCGTTTCCGACTTCCTTCTCTGCGTGCCACTCGCTGTTTACAGTCCGACTGTTACAGTCCGACACCAGAATGGAGTTGGAGTTGAGCGAATGTAGAGTCTGTTTATAGAGACTACTATGCAGCTAACTAGCTAAGAGGCTTAACTTGGCCTGCTGCTGCCCTGTTAGCTTAGACTAGCCTACCCAGCCTACCGCATACAACTTAACCTTATAAACTGTGGTAACAATCAAAGTTCATTTGTCATATATAATCATATAAAGTATGATGACTTATGTCTGTGGATAACGGCTGAAACTCCAACAGCCGAAAGGCAACTGATGCGTCTCATCTCTCTCACAGATACACACTGCTCAGACTGCTTCATCCTGTAGACCACCACAGGGGTCAAAGTTGATCTTGAACTTTTCCATTCTCTAACAGCTGAATTCAGAATTGTGAGTGCTATAAATGTCTTAATGTGTTGCTTGAGATACGAGAGAAGCAAGTTGGAGCTAGTCTTGTTGGCAACTTAAAGTGATAACCTCAAAGATTTTCATTTAGTCACTGTCTCTTAAGTCACTATCACAGACTGAGGTAAAACAACGTTGATTGCGCCTATGGCCCACTGTTAAAAGCTCTTGTGTTTGCAGAATTGTCGAGTTCTACGATCTGGGCATCTAAGGTGACATTCCTCCGTTCAATCAGTATGCACAGGTAGTGACGCTTTTTACGTCAGTCAGCAGGCACTGGTCGGCCCAGAGGGTGGATGGAGCTAACGCTACAACACACAGCAACTGATAAACGAGAGATGTTTAGGACACAGTGACAAAAGAGTTGACCAGTAGGACCATGATGGAAGAATAGTTGTCAGAGCTAAACACAAAGAGCACCTACTTCACAGTATTTTGGTTGCTGGTACAGAACTTGAAAACATGTTTGTAAGCTCACCTGCCACCTGCATCTCTTCCAACAGCTCTGTTCTAATTCCATTACTTTCAGGGACGGTATTAATACACTCCCAGACATATTTTATTTGATCAGCTTTCAACAATTGCTGAAAATGAACATTGTTTTGCTCTGTAAACATGTTTTTTCAATGACCAACAGCGGTAAGCTAGCTAACTGAACACACTGTATTTCCTGTGACTAGCCTAGGCCTTTAAAAAAAAGCCAACTCATGTTAAAAGCTTTTACTGTGAAGCTGCAGCAATAGAAAATGTTCAGTTTGCCTTAGTAGTAACTTACCACTGCACTCTACAAAAAGTGAGTGTTTTTGTTTGTTTTTTTTCATATGGAAAACTGCTGTGCAGGGGATTACCGGTTTATTAGGAGTTTATTAGTCGGTGGGAATATTTTGTAATCAGCAACCCTAATATGAGCACAGTTTTACAGCATGGCACAGTCAAAACTGCCAATCTACAGACGTCAGTTTGGTTTCGACGTGAACTCTGGGAGATGAGCTCCAACAGCACGCCTGCAATTACAGTTTTTGCCAAAGGTGGCGACAGAAACAATATAACTCTAACCTTCAAGATTACCAGCTTAACAGACGTGACACAGTCACCATGAACTCCACTGCCCCCCAAAAGTTATAAACTTTACTCAACTCTCTCACTAAACGGTGTAGGTACCTCAGCCAAACATCTTATCCACATCGATGTCACATCATAAAACAGATTCATCTTCCTCTGCAGGGATTTATATTATCTTGAAACGCGCGGACACATTATACTTTTCTGTTGATGGGGGCGTTCGCTGTTTAGCTGAGGACAAACTCTGTGTTCAGTAACACTGAAAAATGAAAATGAACAGATTTTTTTTTTTTAATGAATAAACTATAAAGCTTATCTCAAACAATAAAAAACTTTATCATTGCAAAAGTTATTTCCCATGGAAACAGAAGCTTGACTAGCGTCAACCTGAACCTCAGTGGAACTGTTTTTGTATCTTTGTTGGACGATTTGCCATTTGCTCTCCCCATCTGCATCTGAGATAAAAAAAAGTAAAACAAATCTGACTCCAACGTGAACTGGAATAAACTTCTACTAAAAGTATTCAAGACATCTTCGCTGTCGTGTGTAAGGCGTTTTCTCCATCAGTAACTGAATGCAACATTTAATGGACGATGTTCTAACTGTTGAGAAGTCAAAACAAGAGAGTGCAAGTAGAAAACAACTTGCAGGGCTTTTGTGTATCCAGACTATTTTAAATGTGTAGCAAGTCGTGTGGATATTATGTTGAGTCAGGCAGCTGCAGAGCAGCGTGAGAAAGCAGAAAGGGGATCTCTCACCAGCATCTCCGGACACACGCTGTGCAAAACAGGTTTACTCTTCAGGGGCACCAACATGAGGCAAACAACTGACAGAAAAGATGTTTCTCTGAGAAAGAGCTTAAAAATGTGAAGCAATGGAATGCATCTGTCAAATACAGGAATGCATTATGCAGAAATATGACTGCGTGGTTTAATTTGAAACATACCTAAATTAGATGTATGGTATATTTATATTTATCTTTAACACGTTCTTTGAAAAGGTGTTAATAATGTTCATACCAGCACTGTTGTTAGTCTTTTTTTTTCCAGCTTTTTAATCAAGATGTTTGGTGAAAATAAACACAAGTTAGGATGTTTTTATCATTTACTTTGTACTACAGCCACTAACATTGCTTTTTATTCCTGTGAATAGTTTTTAACCCCATGAGTTGATGCGGAGTTGAATGCACTTGTCATTGGCACATAAAGTCAGACCATCTGCTTTGGGGAACTGTAGCCGGATTATACCTCACTATAGATTTTTGATGTTCATTGTATTTCATTACAACTGAAGCACTGATCCAAAGCTGACATCAGGCCGACAAACTAACTTCACCAGTCTGACTAATATTAAAAATGCTATTGACAAACATTCTTTCAAGGAGACTCACTGTTGGTGTGAATATTGTGAAATAGGAGGAGGATTTTTTAGGCTGGCCTGAGTCTGCAGACAATTCTGCTGTATTTTATAGCTTCTGCAACATAGAAGAGTTTCTGCAGTTTAAAGTTCTGGTTTCCTCTGATGTTCTAGTAACATGATACGTCAGGTGGTTTGTTGTACAGAAACCATCAGAGACGTCTTCCTTGGAAAGTGTTTGAAAAGGGGGAGTCATTTTCAAAAAAATACCTCCTGTGAAACTGCCATTATTATTTTGGAACAAACAGTAGCTTCTTTCATAGCAGACAGACGTCCCTCACAGGATTCTGAATGGCTTGAACCACTGCAATGTGGCCACAAGTTCATAACTTTGATTGATTCTCACATGACCCTGTGATTGTCTACGTAATACAGCTGCCTCTCAAGCTTAACCTTCTCCTACAGTCAGTCTCTTCTGATCTGCCCCCCTACAACTGTTCTTTGGATACAAGCTAATGATAAAAACTCTTGCTGCAAGTTAAATCATATTTTGGGCTTTTTTTCTCAGTGTATCCGTATTAAATGGCAACAGGGAATAGTAAAAGAAGCAGCAAGCCCAGTGAACTGGTTAGAGCTACAGGCAGCAGATGCTTTCTGTGAACTAGGAAACCTTCATCCGGCCTGTTGTTGGGAAAACCACTCAGGCCCTGCATGCATCACAGCTCTGATTGCTGTTGCTTCATGGTATGGCTCAGTGCACGAATCCCAACCATACAGAAAAGCAGCATTAGTGACATGTGTTGCTTTTGGGACCCATGAGGCCCCTCAGTTCAAGCAGCTATGTGGTGCAAGGATGGGTTTTAGCCAAACAACACTGCCTTAATGTGGATCAAATACTCACATTGCAGTAATATTTCTGTAATGTAAAGAAAAAGATAAAGTTTAAAAAAGACATGTCTTTAAGATACTACAGCGCCACTGTTTGGCAGTTTTTGGACATGTGGAAAAGAATTAGAATGAAATAAGACATTTGGGAAGCTCAGGAGACATTCAGTGTGCACTTGGACGGCAATAACCCAAAGACTGACCTTATTCTAAGTAAGACAATTTTGTGATTGTTTACATGAGTTGCTTGTAAAATATTCCATTCATAATCCTGTTTACATAATACAGAGCAGAGTCTGATTAAGCATGAATAACTAACGAGATGCAGGTGGAGTTTTGCAGACTTCCCTGTTATTACAGTCCTTCCATCATGTTGGTACTGTAGAATGCTCTTGTGACTGTTTTCTTTTAAAAGTATTTTGCAAAACAATGTCCTTCGAGCCGTTATTTTGACAGCTTTATGTGCTAACAGAGTCAGGCAGATACAGCTTTTACAGCAGCAGGTTTCTTCTGTGCTGCTGGTTGAGCAGCTAGCTCTCCTGCCACCGTTAAGACTACGGAGGGACGGAGTGAGAGTGTGAGTGTCACAAAATGCAACCAAAACTCCGACAGACCTCACAGTGCCATTGAGGTATTTACATGTTTGAAATATCCCAAATAATTTAGTTATATTCCACATGTCCTAACCCGAAATTTGCTTATTCCGAATATGACCTTATTCTGGTAAAGATGATTGGAAAACCCTGTTAACATGGCACTATGTTACGCAGAATATTGGCTTAATAGGTTTAATATTGGAATATTGCTGAAACACACTAAATGTGAACGATAGAGTGAAAGGTGTCAGTAGGCGTGTCAGGACATGATATGAGTCTCGCATCAATGTGAGTCGCGCATGCGTGAAGAGGTCCGCCATCTTGGACAGCTAGCTACGGCTATACCACTTGGACAAATCACATGTGGTTAATAGGCTAATGCTAATGTTAACTTGCACTGATTAATTTGATACCATTTCCAACGCTATATTTATGCTAGGATTACAAGATGAGTTAGCGTCAAAGGCAAGATTTACTGTAAACTAGACAAAAACTGTTGATGTGTTATTTATTTGCCAGTTACGTTAGCTGAAGTAGTGTTATTGGCTAATATTATGCTAGCATCTTTGCTAGGCATTAGCTAACTAGCCACCACAAGTTGAAATCAAAACACAAGGCATTACTAGCCCCATAGCTACGCTAGCAATAATGCAGTTACTTTGTAGTTTTAAAACATTAAATCTGATTTAGACTGTCAAGCTCAGATGGTGACATGTGGTTTGTCTAAGTGGTGTAGTAGTAGCTAGCTGTCCCAGATGGTGGACATTTTCGCACATGCGTGACTCACATTGACACAGGACTCACATTGGGTATGGACAGGGCTTGTTGCTGATCTGCAAACATGAATTCTAAAAAACATACTGTACTTCCTTCGCTCTAAGGCCCAAATTTTCAAAAACACAGGAGAGGCCAGTTAATAAACTAATATTAACAAAAACTTCAGATAAAATGAATAACCAAGAGCACAAAACCAGGTTCATAGGCTGGTTAAAGTTGTTTCAGTTTACCTCGGGTATGCCTTTATAGTTGTTTTAGTACTATAATTTAGTCTATTTTTTACAGGAATCGTAAAGAAAGGTTTGGTTAGGATTTTACAGTAAAGCCAGCGGTCTGGAAAAACACCTTCAAAGTCTACCAATGAGGTTGAATGGAATAAGAAGGACTAAATTAAATTCTAAGAACTGACAGCAAAACGAAAAGAGCTAGCAGAGGCTGAAAAGGTCCAAAAGACCTGAAAAAAAAAAATAAAAAAATGTGATAACTGCTTATGGAATCACACTGTGGACTGTAAGGGATCCTTTTAACCTCACATTTATTTTCATAATTCTACTCAATGTTATTTTTAAACATGTATTGATTCAGTTATTGATTCAACAGCTCTCAGAATGTAAAGATTAGTCCAGGCTCAGTTAAATTCTGGTGTGGTAACATGCAGCACAAAGCAGCTGTGATGAGATGAAGTCCGCTGGGGTTTCTGATTCGGTCTCCAGTTCCAGGCACTTAAGAGAAACAGTCAATACTCCATCACCACAACTTTTGTTTGCTACTCTCTCCTATGTACAGTGTGTTTTCTTAAACTTTCATTTCTCTTGAGGGTTTCTTTGCTCCACTTCTCCTTCTGTTAGCAAACAAAAAGCTCACGAAACACTTTGCTGAGAAGTCTCCACAACACGACGCTGCAATCTGCTAAGGATCTCACACACATCGAAACACTCAGACTCTTCTTCCTTTCTTTCTTGATTTGCATCCGGCTTCCTCACATAATTCAACATAATGACCAGGATAAGTTCCAGGATGTAATGTAGGAATAGTAATTGTAGGGTTTTTTTCTATTCTTTTTTTCTTTTCTTTTCTTTTCTTTTTTTTAATTAGTTAACTTTAAATAAATCTTTTATATTTTCTAATGAAAGTCAGCTTTGTTCAAATATTTTCTAAAATCAAGATTGTGTTTCTTTTGAGAGCTTCTGTTGGGACACTCTTCTAGCACTGCATTTAATTTCTTTAGGCAAAAAAATTCTCTTAGACAGAGTTTTCTTAATAAGATGCAGAATTCTGCATTTACCCGCATGGACTGGCTGCTGTGCAGGATACCAACTGCCATGTGAGGGCCGCCAGCAGTTGTTATTATTTACAGTTATTTAATTAAGACAAATAATTAAATTAACATAAAACAGCAGCAAATGTCTGTTGAGAAATCACATATTATGTTTGCTAATAAAAAATGAATATCTAATAAGCTCCCGTACTGTCAATATCAGGCTGAAGTTGAATTATCCAAAACTATGATTATATCCCTCCTTAACCTTAATTTAAGTATAAATAATCATCTTCCTGTTTTATTTGACACAAGCACAGGCTGAAATGGCCCTGAGGAAAAAACATTTCAGGCTGCATTCAGCAGGACGGCAGTGCTGCTGCTTAGTTACCATGGTCATGTACAGAATAATTACATTATAAAGCTGTTTAGCAGCTTGTGTCCACAATCTCTCTACTGTCAGCGATGAGGTCGCAACCGTCACTTTTTTCTTTATTTTCCACATATGGCTAAATTTAACATAAATCACCAGTTTGTCTCATCATGCAGCAACAGCAAGCAGCGAAATAAAAGTCTGTTTATCTTGAAATGTCGAAGATAATTGGTTTAAGCAGGCAATGTCATCTTGTCTGCATTTTGGCAGATTAATTAGAAAAGAACACAGCTCAAACTGCAGTGCCATTCTCCTTAATGATGAAGACGTGTTTTTGCTCAAAGTTCAACCATTTGGATTTTATTACAGGCTCAGTACAGCAGATCACAGCACAAACAAGCCCTGTCAGAGTGTGACCGATCTGCTGTGAAGCAGGAGACGAGGAGGACTGAGGTCTGAAACAATTGAAGTGATGATGTGAGGTCAGCATCACATTGTGGAGTTTGACTTGTTTTGGCAGCTGTGCTGTGGATGTGAGTCCTTACATCTGAAAAAAATCATTAATTTGTGGTAGTTAAGAAAATCATCTTTGAGCGTGTAAACCTGCTGCATCAGGAGGTTTTTGAGAGAAAATGCAATAGATAAATCCTTTAAAGCTGGGATAGGCAACATCTGGAAATCGAGCTAGCTGTAGCATGAGACTCCTAAGGAAGCAACTCAGCTGCCCCTCCCCTCTCTGTTTTGCTCCGGCTTGCGTTTCATTTTGTGTGTTGTCGTTCTCTCTTTTCAGTACAATTTGCACCAAAAATTCACAAAGAGACAAAACGGTTGCAGGGAAAGTTGCATCGGTGTAAACTGGTCCGTCTCAGCTCGACTCAAGCCGGCTGACAGTGTCGCCTGCAACTCAGCTTCTAAGTCGGCAGAGGCAAGTTTTACAACGTAAGGTACATCACTTGTTTCAACAGCCAATCAGCTTGTAGTGATATCACCTGTCACTAAGAAGGCAGCGTAGAACAGCCAATAGGAACACATGCTCTCTGAAATTACCCTAACCTGAAAATACCTCTAGATAGTCTGAATACAGAGCCAAGGAGAGGTGCAGAAATCTAGTGTTCTTCCAGACCAGCTGAACTGTTATTATTATTTATTATGGAACAATGGTATTTAAGCAGGTTGACAAAAAAAAAGACTGCCTACCTTAACATTGATACACTTTGTTGGAACAAATTAAACTTTTGTATCTAATTAAATTAAGTGTTATTATTACATCAGCCATCGAGTTTAAGCAAATACTTGCTAAAGCGTTAACTGTGGTTTACACCACTGCTGAATGAGTCTCCAATACATGCACTTGTTTTAAGAAAGTTTTGCCAAACACAACACTCAACGCATCTCAATTCTGAGTATTTTTACATTAACATGGTGCATTTCTACAAACGTACAATGCTGAATTTCTTTCTTTTCCTGATTTAATTATAAGAAGACTGAAAGTATTCTGAGACGGACATTGTTGGTTTTGGTCTTTTTATGGGATTTGTTGACAAGAAAAAAGGAATTAACACTAGCCTTATTTTCTGAGAAACGTGTATCCTGTATGCACCTATAAAAAATATTCATTAAAATAATTGCCCTTGCCCTAACGCACCCTCATTTGTCTTGTGGTTCACTCTATGCAGACGTAGCTGCATGAAAGCTGCGCGTCCCTCACTGAAAGAAAAAAGAGCAGGGACTCCGACCTCCCTGCTCCCTGTAAAGCATAATTTCTGTCATAACTTTTTATAGCACACCATCTTCTCATCCTGTTGATTTGAATAAATGTCTTCACTCTTGCCCTCCCGTTATCCTCCTAGTAGAATTAATAGTTGGACATTTTGAATGATTTATTTTGTTAAATAAGCAGTAAATAGCAAAAAAAATTGACCTTGAACAGTTTTATTTATAGTAATTTTTATTGATCTATCTAATTAAGAGCTTGAATACCTTCAAAATCCATCCTGTTTTCACCTGAATAACTCCATTTGTCAACAGAAGTCAAAACAAGGTCTGTTTAATGAGCGAGCCGTGTCCTCAGCTCACAGTGTAGCTTAAAGCAGCTCATGTATTGACATATGTAGATTGCAATGCATTGGACTGGGAACTATTGACATAGCAATAGCAAAGACACATCCTGTGGTGAAGAAATTTTTCTCGGCGCACTGAGAGATGACCTTGCTGAATACATATTCTGAGGAAATGCTGATAGAGCTTCAGTAGCTTGGGAAATTGAACCTGTGTTATAAAAGAAAAGCACACAGGATGACAAGCAAACACTGTGTGCGAGTGATTGATTTAGTCATTAATCTGAGCTGCACTCTGTGTGTGTGTGTATGTGTGTGTGTATGAGTGCACACGCATAACTGTGTGTGCTTGTGCCTGTTTAAAGAGCCTCCATCTGTGCACATATGGATAACACTCCTTGTGTTTGACTGCTGTGTCCCTCATCCTACTTTCATCCCCTCATGTCTTCCATTTTATTGATTGGTACAGATCCGTCACGAGTCAACCACGCGAGCGAAGTCTTGTCTGCCGTGAAGGGTCAACTAAGGAAGCTCAATGACAACAAGAAATATTTTGCTTCTTTTCTGGTCTTTTCAAAACTGCACCATCTTTCCCACAAAGTTTCTCTAGTGAAGTAGGAAATAATCTGGATTATTTCATCTGTTTTCTGCTCAGATAAATAATATTACAAAATACTTTGGTTATAATCAGGGATGGGAAGATTACTTTGGAATCATAATAGGTTACAGATTACTAGTTTCCCTATTTAAAATGTAATAATTAATATAACTATTTTTATTACATTATTGGAGTAATGTAACTTATTACATTTGATTACTTCTTGATTACTTTTCCTCATTTCTATTGAAACAGTGTGGATTGATTTAATTGGCAGACGTAGGATGCTGAAAATTCCAGAAAGAGAACCAAAAGCATCAGAACAGCATCAAACGTTAATGACCTTGTTTGGCAATGTCAAAAGAAGACAATGAGCACATCGAAAACATGCAGAGCAAGAAAATAAATATTATTCAACATACAGCCTAAGCTTTTTACAGAAAATATTCAGATGTAACCCCCTTTTGTAATTCTTAACATTTACATAAGTAACTGTGATTTAATTATCCTTTTCTTCTCAATGACTGTAACTGATTGCAGTTACATTTATTTTGTAATTAAATTATGTAATTCTGTTACATGTAACTAGTTACTCCCCAGCATCGTTGTTATAATAATGTTTTAAGAAACAAGCATGATGTTCTGCAGAAATACAGTGATAAGCAAGTAAAAGGAACAGAGTCTAAAAATGCATAAGTATAAGCAAAAGCATTTTTGTCTTGTGGCTCTAAATAACTCAAGCTTCACCTGGATTCTGCTGTCACAGCTGTGCACTCAGTAAAAATAAACTTTAATTTGCTTGACGACATAATGCAAGAGTTTATCAAACACAGACTGTAGCAATGTTGTGTGCTTTTTAAATTTTATTTTGTAGCTTTATTAAACATGATATCTTTAATTTTTTTGTTTCAGTTTTATTTATTGCACACCCAGAAAAACTTGGCCCACAAACTAGGTTCTTACCCCAAAGCAAAAAATAAATAAATAAATACATAAATGAAGAATAATAAAAGGCTGATGAAATTCTTGGGCTTTTTTAATGTGAGTCAAAAGATGCTGTCTGGAACTTTAATCAAGTTCTTAATTAGCTCATAATTGATTTCAAGTGTTTAATTTCTACAGTGACTTTACAGATTGTAAACATTATGTGCGCTTGACTGGACTAAAAAGGGCATCGATGATGAATCCGACTTTTGAAATATTCTAAAAATGAACCTCAAACATTGTATTTAAAATCTTCAAAGGCTCATGCTGTCAGTGTTGCGACACGACTTTTTTCTAACCCTCTGAAGAATTGCAATCATTGGCAAACAGTTCAAAAGGTACGAGAGCCATAATTGGCAGCTTATACACTCATTTGGCACATCCACTATATCAGTCCGACGCAATGGAATGCAACAGATCTGAGATGAACCTGAGCACACTGAAGACGGCTTATTAGAGCTTGCCAATTTGAGAAAGTTATTAAATAAGTTAAATATTTCTTTGATAGTCGTCTCTTAAAACAGATATCACGGTGAGGAGATGAAACAATATTTTTTTAGTATTCCTCTGCTCAGGATAAACAGTGTACATGGATCTGGATTTTGCATTAAAGTCAGATGAGATGCTAAGTGCCGTTGGCGCTGCTGCATGGTGCCGTTAGTTTGTGCAACTGCTTTGTTGGCAATTGGCTGCACAGACCACCGCAGCTCGGTGGCAGCAGCAGAGGTTTGTGACCAAGTGCAGGCCTGCGAAGGACTGGGCTCCGTCCAATCAGCCCCAAGGGAAGATCTCTTACTGTTCAATTCTAATTCATGTACATATAAATAACTGGCACTGGCACTGCTAATTGGATTAAAAGGCTTGGTGGAGGAGAGAGAGGGAGAGAGAGGGAGAGAGAGAGAGAGAGCACTGCTTGATTGCAGCTTACAGTTTTTGTCCTTGTAAGGGTATAAAAGCAAATTCTGTAAGGGAAAATATTGTTTCTGTTAATTTTTAATTTTATTTTTATCTTTCATCGTAAATTCTAAAAATGTAGCCATAGCATTTATTTGAAACACACTTGCATCCTATTTTTTTATGTTTCATTATACTTAAGTAAGATGATGAAAAAAAAAGCAATAAAAGAAAATAAAGTTTCGGTTTTCTTTCATTTTTGTTATTATGTTTTATTTATTATTTATTTATTTCTTTTTTACTGCTGATGCTGTTTGCTGGTCAAGCAAATTCAACACCTTGTTTACCTGTTGCCTGATAAATTTTGTGTCATATATAGCTCCGGTCGTTTAGAGCTGGGGTTCCCAAACTTTTTAGCCCATGACCAATGAAATAATGGTTCCAGAGACTGATGACCCCCAGACACTGGAGGTGGCACATAATGATGTGCACAGCCGCACACACGCGCTATCAGGCCAATGCAAACACGGCATTAATACAACACAAAAGAACAAAAGCCTAACAGCCATAATATAGTTTTTAAATAATTGAAGAAAGAATAAAGGAGAAAATATAAGCAGAATTTTCACAATAAGGCATCTCGCAACCCCCCTCTGTGTCTCGCA
>JAPZDX010000006.1:25560173-25573366 GCA_029783625.1 Naso annulatus | reverse complement strand
GGTATGAGATGAACTGATCATAGGTGACTTGATTTATGAGGCAAACATTGATTATGACTGGAGATGCCCTTTAAGGCCTGATGACATGTTCACTGTGTCCAGTGTTTTTATATTCTTAGGTGCTACGTCTTTAACTGTATTTGTTTCTATGACTGTGAAAACCTTGTGCTCCTCAGAAGCAACAAAAGAAGTCCCTGTGATATTGTTTGTATTTGTTGTAAGACTCGTTTATAGGGTTTCACTGGACTGAACCCCGCTCTGCACTCTGAGAGCATCCTCTCAAGCCAACCTTTGCAGACTTCTGGCATGTTTACTTGGCAACTCCACAGGAACTCATTTCTGAAAACTTCTGAGGTAACAAACACAACTGTTACATAAGTTTACTTCCTATTTTTCTTTCCTGAGAGAATGAGAAACATGGAAGTGGGCGCTTTTTGAAGGTCTGCAGACAGACAAGGCAAATTGGACAGAATCAGAGGAGTTCTACTTCCCCTCTCAGCATCTGCAAACGAATGCAGCTCCTGTCATCTGCTTCTGCCACAGCCACTTAAAAAAGCGACTGATTTACTTCCCCAACTGACGGTTACAACTGAGCTAAAACCGGGAAAACCGCACTTTAAACAAAATGATTACTTTTACCTTTTTACCTGCACAATGCAATCATAGCTCGTTTTTGAAATCTATTATTTTCTCTAGCTCCTTTTATACAGCCTGTTCAAAGTGAGCTTGATGTGCCTCTAACGTGGCTCGCTGGCCTGTTTAAACAGCACAGACACAGGCTGGGAGTCTGAATTGCACAGCCAATATCCCGCCTTTGGAGGCAGTATCATAGCCAGGTCAGAAGTGGAGCTGAGGTCGAGCGATGCCTGTGTAAATGGGAGACTTGGTAGGGTGCGTCAGGGTCAGGCATTTAGGCTGACAGAGGAGAAATAAACTCAAAGGAATTCAACAGAATTATGACGGAATGCACATGTATGACTGTTTTACATTGCTGTTGGAGTTTTTCTAGTGTAATCACGTCCTTAATTGCGTGTGGTAGGGGTTGGACCACGTTCAGGGGACATGACTGCACAAACGTTAGGAAAGAAATGAAAAACAGATTTTCATCCCTGTACTAACCTTCCTCTTAAAAGTCAGCATCAAACTCAACTGTGTTAAAGAAATGAAAGAATGAGCAAAGGACTAATGTTTCACTTGATGCAGCGTGCTGCTGTGATGAGAGGGGGAAAAAAGATCCACTGCAGGCAGCAGCCTGCTGATCTGTGAAAAACATACCACCTTTTTTTTAAAAATCATAAAACGTAAACGTGCACACGGCAAAAATTGCCCACCATAAACGAGCAGCCTGGAGATTTTTGTACACATAACCTTACAAATGATTGTGGCACATGTCGGGCATTTTTAAGCTTAAGGGAAATCAACAGACGTAGCTCTGTACTACATGGATCTAATGACTGTGTTATGTTACTATTATCAGCGTTTCTACACAGTTTAATCACTTCTTTGCCTGTTTGGTGCTGCATGGTGCGCATGTTGGGATTTATCTTAACAGAGAGGGTTGATGCTGCTGTTGTTAAACGTCACACTGGTGACGTCTCTTTTGAATCTGTGACCGCAGCTTGCTGTATAAAATGGCCGACTGACGCAGCTTAAAGACACGCTACTTGGTTCTGTGTAAATAGCCTAACATTAAATTAATAGAAGGTGGGTTATTGCCGAGCCTTTAACGCGGTGCTCACTGGGGGTCTCTGTGTAAAAACAGCTTCTCTCTGGGTAGAAGACAGCACACTGTCTGATACACTGCCTCACCAGGAATAAGAAGTTAGCTATAAGTTCTCTTTTTCAGTCGTGTCAACTTGTAGCCAGTTGCCCCTTCACAACTCCCTTTATCCTTGCACACCACAAGTAACACATGCAAACACACTGGCTTGCAGGCAAATATGCCCCATTAGCACTTGTGCTCACTGATTTGTTTGCCTCAGCTGAAAAGGTTAGTGCTCGACATTATGTGTGGGGGTAAAACATGCTCCAGTTAAGGCTATCTTAATCTGTCTTTTCTTGTGGGAGTCCTAATGAATGTCGGCAGAGAACGAGCACCTTCACTGGCCTGCCTGCTGGCTCCATCACATCAAGTGATGCTGAACCCGTGTCAGAATTACGGGTGCAAGACACTGTCGCTCAAGTGGAAAAAGGTGAAGGCCTGGTTAATGAGAAAGATGGAGGGTACAAAAATCCAAGCAGCTGAGCCTCTTAATTATGATGTTGGCCTCACAGTTTGGTTTTACATTTGCGTTTTTGACATGTGAAGGGAAAAACTGATTCGCTGATTTGCATTTATTTAAATCCTCTTCATATCAACTGTATGGCCTTATAAAACACACAGAGGTTCCAGAAAATAATGCACAGAATAAAGAGAAAGCAAAGTTTCTCTGAGTTTGAAAACACACATTTTCATTGTGGCTGCTAATGGCGTTAAGCATCCATAATCAGATCTCCTGTTTGTCCCGTTTCAGAGGAAGTTTTCCAGACTTGGTGTTTTGGGGGGAATCTTGGGTGTCAATGAGATTAGTGCTTTGGAGGGCTTTAAAAACAACAACAAGGGATGTTTTCAATCACGTGAGAAAAAGGCCAGTGACCGGTGTCAGCCTGCATTTCTTGATAAAGCACAAGTTATATTTCAAAATACCTCTGCTGCCTTGTTCTTTATGTTCACACGTAAATTACAATTAAAAGGTACTTGTATAGAAGTAATTGAGCACTGATCACAAACAGTATTTATGTGTAGATTAACAAGTTAGCAGTGCAGCATGTGTTGCCCTCTTGCTTGTAATCCCACGACAATAAAACATTTACGCTGTGATATAATAAAAAACAATGTTTGATATTTTCAGATAATACTATAATTAAACCCTTATCTTGAGATAGTGTGCTTTGAAAACTACAAGTGAAGACCTTGATGGGTTAATTAACAGATTACAAGATAACAACTTGATATCTTCAAATAACAAGGAAATTAAGTCATCACAGTGAGATAACGTTCATTTAATATAATTGGCAACCATAATATGTGTATGCTCTTCAAGAGAATGTGTAAATCTCGAACTCTGTGCCTTTAAAACTTTTTTTACAGAGGTCGAGGGTGAACAAAAGTGGAATGGTCGGTGTCCTGTTCTTTTATGGACGTGTGTGCTTATGTGGGGTGATTGATAAGTTCATGGCCAAGGGTTGCAGGAGTCACTTTTAGAAAACTTAGAATATTTATCTTTCAGCTTAGACTCTACATTAACAAATTTAGTGGTCACGGAGCTTAAGGATCCCTCCTTTTTTAAAGTTTGTGTGTGTGTAGTCAAGAAAGAGGTCTATTAAATGTATATATTCATTTCTTTATTTTTTGTTCTCAAACATTTTGAAAAACATACACAGCAGCTAAACGTTTCGGCTCAGCCTTCTTCAGTGGCTGCATGAAAATGCACTCAAAAAGTTAAACTGCGTGTGCATGTAACGTGAACTGCATAACTCATCTCCTACGTTAGGCTATGAACTTATCAATCTGCCCTTTAATATTATGTAGCATTGGAAAATACAGAGAATCCACTGCACTGTGATACACAGTGATAAACCAGCATGGGAGACCTCTTGCCCCCGGTCCATTGCTGCCACACTCGACATAAAAGCCATTTTCAATTGGACACAAGCATTCAGGAGACACTGTTGGTCATCTCCATCAATGTCTCCATAACTCAGTCAATGGCTGGATTGTGAAGTAAGGCTCTGTGTCTCTGTGGACAGCTGTGAGCAGAATTTTCACTGAAGTTTCCCTGGTAACAAAGCTGTGGAGCCTTGAGCTCTTACAGTACATTCCCATTTGCACGTTGTAAAGGTGAAGATACAGGATTTGTCTTGACAGTGGGAAGTCACTCGGGGCTGTGGCTTCGTGAAGCAATTTTGACAGATCAGCAGTTGAGCCAAGAAGGGGAGGCTTGTATGACGGAGAAACTGCTCTTCAAAACATCCAAGACTCGATTTAGAAATGATATACATAAGCACTACCCGTACTTTCAAGTGTCTCTCAATCTTCATAAATCCAAAATACAATTTTTGTTGCCACTTAACCAACAACTGTAAATGCATCTTGTTTTTTTCCATGCAAATCGACGTTCTCCTTACTTCTGAGGCTATGATTCTGAGCCTTTTAGCTGTTGTTGTTGTTGTTGTTTTTTTAAGGTGACAATATTTAAAAGTGGGCAATAAAGCCTAGCTAATTGACAACTGACAAAAAATTTTAAAACAGAAACAGATAGGAGATTTACTTTTATGGACTGCAAACAAAAGTTTTATTGTCTTCAAAGGCTCTCGGTCACACCTCTCCCTCATCCGTGTAGATCAATACTCAATACAACACCGTAATGGTAAACTGGTCTGGGATCAGTTAAATGCTTCACAACCTTCTGTGGAGATTTTAATCCATCTTGAATGCTTCTTGGATGGATTTGTAATTGGTTAATATGAGATTTTAATAGGTGTTTACTAGAAGTAAACAGAAAATATTCGTTTCAGAAGTAGTATTAATATGCAATCTGTATCTAGATGAATTGTCTTAATAATCAAAATCTTATCATGGGCCTTTGAATTTTAGTTGGCATTAAAAAGCTATCAAATTATCTCAGGTTTACTTGGATTGTGATTGGTTAAACTACATAAGCAAAAGTTGTGGACTTGTCAACAAATGTGTGTCAGATCAGGTAAAACAACGAAGGTCATGTGACAAAAGAAGACATCCAAACACATCTGTTGACCGTTTTTCAAGAGCGTTGCCGACCCCGGGAATTCACTGGTTGCGTGTGCGTCCCGTCACGGCTCCATTGTGTTTGCTCCATCGTCCGTTGGCACCCACCGGCTGCCTGTCAGAGCGCAGCACAGCCGGACAGCTGGACTCGCAAGACTACAAGATTTCGCTGTCAATACAGAATCACGTGAGACTGCTGCCCTTTGAAAGCCTCTGATTTATTGACCTCAGGTCTGGCTTCGCAGATATTGACGTTTTGTTTATGAAGTTTAGTGAAATTTGATGTGGTGTCAACACAGGGTGTTTTATTCTAAAATGAACTGCATGTCCCACTCAAACTGCTCTGTGCTAGATTGCTGTGTTGTGCTCTGTTGTGCTCCGTCATCCGGCAAAAATGGAAGCCTCGCGTGTATGCACAAACGCAACCCAACGCAACCCAACGCAACGCAACGCAACGCAGCCAAAGCCAATGGAAGATCACACACGGACTAGAATTTATTCGTATCAGCTCCGCTGCTGTTCTGGGGTGGAGACAGATCGCACACACATCTGGTGGAATATAGGGGTAAGTCTGCAAATGTAATTTTACTGTAGCAATCAGGTAGAGAAACTTACAAGTAGTGTCAGCTCATCTAGCCCCATCAGTCATGTCATGTGGTTGCAAGGGGTTAAGGGACCTTTTAATATGAGCAATTAATTTCTCAAGAATATTACCATTTGTATAGATTAGACTTACAAGTGGCTGCGATCTGATCACATGTAAACCAGACCACCTCCAGATGTTGTCATCTCAACACATTTCCATTGCAATGCGACTTACATGCAATTACAGCTCGCAATAGCATCCATGTTTCCATATTTAGGTAAGTTGTGCAGATACAGTTTGAACATTAATACCATGTGAAGGTTGGTTCTAAATGTCACAATAAAATATAAAACAGAATCCTGAAGCGTTTGCTGGGCTGCTTTTTGTGCTTTTGTTTGATCTCCAGTCATTTTGACCAGGATCCAATACCCACAGTGGTGACTGTGATTAGCATATCACTCAGCACAGTCTGCATTTGGCTCTGTCCACATCAAATCATCAGCTTTAAGGGGAAATGAGCAAGGTCTTTACTGCCCCATAGCACACATGACCGTAATCTGCAATCGTTAGATAAGTTGTTGATAGAGATCTTCACTGGCAACATGTAGAGAGAGATAAGCTCTGCTGATGTTGTACTTTCCAAAGGCTGGCTATTGAGGTCATAGATTATTAAACACCCCTTAACAGCAGTTCATTGGCTTCGTAATAATTTGCTGTATCAAACGCAGCTCACAGAAAACAAGGAAGCAGGTCCGTGGTTGTGTGCTTTTTTAAAAAAAAAAAAAAAATCCATCAATGATCTGAAGAAACATACACAAGAACCAACATGCCCTCCTTTCAGAGCAACACCGTCCCAGGAGGAGAATATTGTTGTCTTTACTAATCAAGGTGTTAAGTAGGAACAGGCGGAGGAACCCAGTGAAAATGGAGCCGTCAGTCCCCTGGGTGACACTACGCAAGCCGACTGTAGAGGAACTCACAAGACTATGGGAGTGAAATGGCGAGTTTGACTGAAGCTGTTTTACAGATAATAGGTTTCATTTCTGTTTGGATTGGCAGTTTAAAACTGGCTCAGTGTGTCCACCTTCCCCACCTAAATAACGAAGAAAGCAAGTGTGACAACAGGATAATGAATCCGACAACAGTGACCGTGGTGCTGACGATGATTTTCTTGCACAGAAGAAAAGTTAAATAGTTGAGATTACAATCTGTCATACAGTATTAACAACGCACACAGAATTAGACTAGAACTTAAGTTAAGATGGAAGTGAAGAACAGCACTCTCCGCAAACAAACATTTTATTACAATAAATATCAGGTCTCGGTCAATGAAATGGGACTTTGAGTGGGTCAATACGTTAAAATTTTAGAAATGTATTAATCTTAATATGTTACAATATTCAATGTGCAGAACAATAGAGGCATTATTTCTTTTTATTGGATATTTCAAAACAATAGTCATTAAATGTTAATATGATTATTCTGAGCATTGTTTATTGTTTATTGTTAATGCCACAGAAGCAGAAAATGGCAAAATCAAGGGAAAATAAATGCAATTAACTTATTAAAGAGTACAGCTCATTCCTCGACCAGAATGCTCCTGATTAACTTGTTTACCTTATGCGAGCAGGCGCTTCGTGCCTTAGTGGCATTTTCATACTGCAGCACATGTGAGGCGACTGAACTTTTAAATAATTGAAACTGCATACATGCAAACACGCAGGGAGCATTCCCTGGATGGAGCGGAGTGATGGGAGCAGAGCAGTGAATCTGGGTCAGGGATTTGACTCCGGCCTCGCTTCCTTTGAATGGAATTCAAGTCTGTACGTGATGATGCACACTGCGTGGGAGGAGGCATGTCATCTTAATTCCCTGATCTCAACATTAGGGAGATCTTAAGCTCACTCAGTTCATGGAGGACTTGGATGGGGAGACCCTTTCTAACCAGATTTCTGTGTTCCAGCATTATTTGCAAATGCTTTTGTACATTCTTGTTGGCAGCACTTCTGTTCACAGCAATCAAAGGCAGATGGTGGAAGCTCTAAATTCTGCTTGAACCTTATGTAAGGTGATTTGCATTGAGAGGATCATTATTTCTCTTTATGGCTCTGCTACAAATGTTGCAGGACATTATAGATATGCATGTCTTATATCCAACTCTGTCTCCTGGAAACAGTACTTGTACACTATCTATTGTCTCACTTCATCATTATAGCGGATTCACTGACTGTCCTTTAATTACAATAAGTAAAGCTCAGTCAAACTGATTCATTATCTTTACTTTTTCCTAAATCAGCATCTTTCTGAAACAGATCACAGCATGTGAAGGTGTAATTTTAATCTTCAGCCTTCAGCTTTATTTTCTTGGTAGAAGTACAGTAACGTACTATCAAATACAGGGGCAATAGGCTAATTATGTGTGGGAGGTCTATTCAGACTTTGGAACATCGAGTCATTAAAGGTGTTTTTCATTTGTACAATGAACAACCTTGCTGGAAATATAAAAAGACGGGGTCAAGGAAGTGACTTAGTTGTGAGTTTGTTTGTCGGAAACTTTAAGGTTGATAATGTGCAAAGCAAGCAGTATGGGAAATATTCAAGCTTTATTTGAAGGACACTATGCACATCTTAAACTGCCATTGAGCTTATTGCCAGTGGCGCTTTGATTTCTCCATTGTGACAATGTCTGACAGAAAAAGTACTCTTGGACAAAGCCGAGTCTTTAGGCACTGTGAAGGCTTCCTTGACTAATATCTAATTGTGCATCTGATAACACGTAACAGGCTGGCGTTTAATGCCTCATGTTGTATGAGGAAGCATGCTCTGCTCCTCTGGTGAGCTCACCAAGAAGAGAGAAAAGCCACATTCTCTTATTACTGATCAATTTCCTTTAACTTCCTAGCCAAACAAGTCATGAGCGCCTCTCCGTCCACCGTCATGAGCAAACAGGCATGTATGTGCATACATTATTCATTCATTATGGGCACTTCTATGTGCAGAGAAACATCTTGTGTGAGGCTGGAGGTTGGACTCTATTTCTTCATCAAATTATCAGTATCTTCGAAAATGAAGTCTCATATATTTAATACAGACGGGAAGCTTACAACTGCAAAGTACACACTTCATTTGCAAAAAGAGAGAAATGTTACATGAGAATGAAAAATGAAAAAATGAGAAAAAAAAGAAGCCTTTAATTCATCAGGGCTACAGAATCAAATAAACATGCAGAGTTGCAACGATTAACTGAATAATCGATTAACTGATCATTAAAAAATTAATCACCAACTATTTTGCTAATCGATTAATCGTTTTAGCCTTTTTTTAAAAATAAAAAAGTAAAAATAATTGCTGTTTTAGCCTCTTAAATGTGAGCCTTTGCTGCTTTTCTTTGTCATTTGTAATAATAAATGAGGAGTCTTTGTGTTCTAGGCTGTTGTTTGGACAAAAGAAGCAGATTAAATTCATCACAATGGAATCAGGGAAAATGCAGTAAGCATTTTTCACACTTTTTTGACATTTCATGGAATAAACGATTAATCAATCAATCGTAAAAATAATCCGCAGATTAATCACGATGAGAATAATCGTTAGCTGCAGCTCTAAAGACATGCCATCATGTTTTGGCCATGCAGGGCAGGTGACTCTCTAATTGCATTATCTGACACTGTGAACATTTTAACAGACAAAAATAACTTGTAGTTGGACCTCCGCATTAGATAACCGTCATTTTTCATATAATCAGTATCGGCTCTGAAAAAACAGTATTGATCGATCCCTGTTTCCAATGCACAACAAACACTGTCTAGCAGCACATATGTATTTTGTGCCACATGTTTTGTCCCCTGACACTTACTTGGTTAATACAATGCTATGAATTTGCTGTTATTTACTCAACAAAAGTCTTCAGTATTTTAGACAAAATAGAAATGTGCGTGCGGCTGACCAGAAGTGCACCAGCAGGGCACCGATAGCCCTCAGCACTCGTGGACTTCTCAGGACCACAAGCCAGCAATTGCTTCAGTGAGGGTAGATTTGGGAAGAGGGGTTATTATGGGAAATAAAATGGCCAACACACAAACTGCATTGAGTGCCTTATGGAGTCCACAAGTATCAGCCACTTTTCTGGAATAAAATGCAAATATATGCAGGAAAGAATCCAACTGAGTCCGCTTTGCAGTAAATATGAAGATTCTGTAATGTAATACTCGTGAGTTCAAGTGATCAAAAAGGGACGGAAAACACTTCTAATACCTGCATCCCATGATTCCACTATGTAACAAAAAAGAGCTACATGTCTCAGTTGACTCCAGCGAAGAAAACTGGCAAAACCAATAAATAAAACATTCTCTGCAGCAGGCTTTCTGAAACAAGGGACACATAAATAATAGTTTAGAGAATAATAGATTATAATATTTATTGCAATTTGCAAATTATTGCACATAATATAATGTGCATATTTTTATTTCATAAATGTATTCGTGTTAAAAGAGCATGCAGCCCATTTAAGTTGTTGCAGCGCATGCCAAATTACAGCACCATGGACAGCGACAGCTATTCTGCTGGTGCTTCTGAATTTGTTTTAAAAAATTAATCTCTCAGCTGATTTATTACACATATATTGTGTATTCATCTCTGCCCTCGGCTAACACTAGAAGCTTACATAACTGCTTGAAAATATATTTAATTACCGAAAAGCTCAATTATTTTACAAGACAATCTGTTACTTGTTTTTTAAAGCACATATTTGTCATTTTAAAATGAAGTTTTAGTATTCAGTGACAGCCTTGGGAGAACTGTTCTGGTGTGTGGAATCCATAGTGAGAAACAAACCTAATGATTGCATTGATTTGAGGGAGACCATTTGCAAAGTTTCCATTAAAAGCAACATGTTGTTCTTTCCAAGGCCAGAGCTGCAGACGGTGAGCGTGTGTGGAGGGAGAGTGCTAATAGGGGGAGAAAAATGCATCCAGGCAAGTTAGACAACTTAATTAAAACAATGTTGATTACTTTGTCAAATGATGGTAATTTAAAGGCTGAAGGAGGACTCCAGAATAAAGGGAGATATAAGAAGCTTAGAGCTCTGCTGATTTTCATTATTGTCTAAGTTCTCTGTGAAAAAAACCAGCTAGTTAGCGACGCTCCCTCTCTTGGCTAATTTGCGTTATTTTTAAAATGCCGTCACATGAACGCCTAGGGTCCTGACAAATCATACTAAAAGCTTCTGTGCAGAGGCTGGAGAATTCAATTTGGAAATCTTTTGGCTCCTTTCTCGGTCTATATTCCCTGAGGGGAAACTAAAATGTTCCAAGTGTTGACCCTGTTTAAAAGCAATCACGGTCTTAAAAAAGACAAAACTGTTAAAAAAAAAAAAGAAACGTTTTGATAATTAATGTTTAAAGACGTTCAGTTTGCACATTAAGTCTTATAATAAGGATACTTACAATCATATACAATGTTCTATTATGTTCTATGCATTATTATGATGAACAGTGCAGTCGTGAAAGCGGAAGGTCATTGCTAGGGGTGAAGGAAAAATCAATACATCGACTTTGCAATATTTTTTCAGACAGTATTGTATTGATTCATAGATACCAATTATCGATATTTTATTAAATAAATTCTTAATAAATGTTGCAAATACAGCCTCAATTTTTTGTATAATAGAATAATGAAAATCCGTTGACTTTTCAATCCACTAGATGGTGCTTTCTGGTGAGGTAACCAGAAATGCAATAAAAAATGATTAAAAGGAGATGAAAAAGCTGAAGAATGTTTCGTATTTAATGAAACAGATGATGCTGACAGAGTTTTACTTTGGCAAAATGATTTGCAGTTCAAAAAGTGAGAAAAGCTCAACATATGATTTTGCAATACCCAACATATCGCAATATTGTTATAATATCGTATCGTGACTTAGGTAACGTGATAATATCATATTGTGGAGCCTCTGGCGATTCCCGCCTCTAATCATTGCTGGAGTCACGGCTAGCTGAAAGCAACGGAGCTGAAGGGGCATTGAATGTGCTTCGACAGTTCGTCAAAAAAAACAATTAACGCTTCTTTTAAAAGACAAGACAATCATCCAGTGTTTAGTGGTGTCCTCTCATGTACCGACACTCAAACACAAAAGTTAAACAATGGCTTATAACCCGGAAATGTCTGTTTGTTTGATTCCTGAAGCAGCTGAAAGAGCGGTGTCCGGGTTATAAGCCATACAATCTGAACTCAAGCTCTGTCTTAGACCTTTCAACCCACCATGCTGTCCTTGAGATAGTCTCATAACCATCTCACCCCGTTGTTGTGCTATGGTCTAAATTTCAGGTAGATGCAAGTAACCCCATGTAGGTTAAGGTTGTTTGTGTACCAAATCTATTGGCAGCATCCATAATTTATGGGAAAATTCATCACAATAACGAGCCAAAACATGAATACAGATGTTCTATTGTCTTCTGGTAATGATGTGATCCAAGATGTTGCCTGGAATTCCATTATTATGATGAAAAGCACTTGAATCTTCATGAAGGACCATCTGAACAGAAAGGTTAATGTTAGAGATACACATCCTGACAAAGAGGGGCCGACTCAGCGGGAGAGTTCTTCCTCCTTCTCCTGCACCACCCCCTAAGCCCCCTTACCCCTCCAGCATTTTCAGAGCATGTCAGAGACCCTGAGAGGTTAATTATTTGGTGCATGATCTGTTTATTTATTTAACTCTGACCGCATTTCCTCCGCTCTTATCTCCTTCTTCGCAGCATGTCAGGAAGTGGGCTGAATCCTAATAAACGAGATTCCATTATTAAAAGTAATGCAGCAGGTTTCGGGAATGAGATATCAACGGCGCACACAGGCATCACGCACCTTCTGCTGTCACTGTGTGAGACTTCAGAGAAAATCAGAGAGCTGATCCGAGCTTGTTCTCCAGCCAGCATAAACTCAGCTATTGGTAAATATCTCAAATGATGTTTGTGAATGTAAATTGGGAAGAATGTGAAAAGTCTCAAGGTAACAGGTGGAAATTGACTGCAAATCACAAATCATATGCTTTCCTTTCACCACACACACAAACACACACTTAGTGTCAGTCAAGAAGAAAGAAACAGAGAATCTAAATGGTGTTTGACTTCATACAAACAGTTCACTTATCGCATCGAATTCCAGCACTCAGAGGAAAACGGAGTTCGGATGATTTTACATTCCTCTGCACCAAAGCTGTAAAAACATTTACATGGAGTGTGTGGGTGACGAACATTCACCTAATGGGTAAAATGCTATTCGCTTCGAACAAAATAAGAATTTCCACTGCAGTTGTAAAGGCTGCATTGTCTGGTACCAAGAGAGATGTAACTATGCTACAGATGTCATGATCCGTCTCAACTCTCCTGACAAATTATTAAATGTATTACATGTCTATTTATATTTACTGATTTTCTGCAGCCCACTTTTTCCGTTCTTTGCTCATGTAGATGCACAAGACTATGTGCTCATTATTTAGCCTTAAAGTAAAGTTGTGAAGATCAGGGTGAAGGAGTGACTCGAAGAAGAAAAGTAATTTACTGTGTGGGACGACCAATTTGTGCTGGAGACCAGAGTTTGCACTGAGTTACAAACTTACAATTACTGCATAAGTTGTATTGTTTAAGAGACAGAAGGCATGTTTAGCTTTTTTTTTTTTTTCAGCCCAACTGTAGATCAGATTGAGGGTCAAAGTTTAGGATTTTAGAAGTAAGGCTGTATGAGGCGCTCCATAGTCAGTGGTTGAATGCAGTGACATTTCAGCCACCGAAAAAAAGGCCTCACTTCAAAAAAATTTATATATATATA
>JAPZDX010000006.1:25502014-25512687 GCA_029783625.1 Naso annulatus | reverse complement strand
GTCTCCTGGGGCCGGTGAAAGGGAAATGGGCCTGAGACCTATTTACCGAGCCATAATCCCATCAATAATGAAGCAGCCCTGACATCTTAGGGAACACATCCCTTTCACTCTGCTTTTGGATGAGAGCTTTTCAATGTTGAGTGTTCACCTCTGACCCATTTCTGTTTTCTATTTTCCCACTCAGAGCTAGAAGATCTGTCTTTTGTGCCGCTGCTCTCTGGGAGGGAGGGAACACCTCTTCGCTTCCTAAGGACTGAAATGTTGGCAGGTTTTCATTCCAGCAAAAAAAATTACAGCACCTGACACATTCAATCACAGTGCCAGCTTTAATCAGTTGCCGCAGCCTTTGGTTGGGATGGAGACTTTGTTCAATGAGAACTGTAACTACAATGAATTCGAGCCATTTCTTTATCGAGCAAATCAAACCACAAAGGAGGAACAGCATGGGAGAAGGAAATCATAAGGAAACATTCAAATCAAAAGAGAGCAGGAGTGTATCTGCCAGGATTAACATTAATATGTCATAGCAGCTTATTCTCTCTTTAAATTTGAATCAGATTTGCCAGGTTTTATGTCTACATGGATCACCTTTTCTTTCTAAACTGCCACTGTGAAGGAGCAGTCATCAAAAGGCTTAGTCAAAGGCACACACACACTCCCAATGACTTAGTTCACCCTCCGCAGTGCCTCTTTGAAATGTGCCACTGTGCTCCTGAACAAAGGTAATAATGTCTCTCTTCTGCTGGTATCTGGGTCGAATGAGATCAATCAGTCTTTGGGCGAAGAATCAGCATGTGCATCGCTCTTTTGTCACCGGTGTCGAGACGTAGGTGGCGGCGGGGATGAGCTGATGTAAATCAAAAGACTTTCAGTTGAGCTGAGGAGACGGGGTTCAGACACTATCAGACCTGGCCATCGCTGACCCTCAATCCCTGAACAATGAGACCTTAATAGACTGACTGACTTGGACGGGTGTGAGTGCGTGCCTTTGTGCGGGATAATGGTGAAAAGCAGCACAATTGCAACAAATAGGAGGCGGTGAGTCATGGGTGTCATTCTCCCTGTGTGCAACAATAAAGCTGACACATATTTTGCCTGTTGAGTCTGAAAAGGACACAGCCGTTTATCTGTCCATGTGGCTCTTTTGTAAGCCCGCCTCTGGGTCCAGGCACTAGGGATGGGCGATATGGCCCAAAAGCGATATCATGATATTTCTGGAAATCTTCACGATGATATTATTGGCGATATGACGATAACAAAATACTGATTATTCTTCCTTTTTGTTTTTTATTTATTAATTTTAAGAACATAGCTACTAGTTAAACAGACCAGCACGAATGTAATCATTTGTGTTCAACAAATCCAACAAAAACAAATGTGGCTATACACACACGCACAAAGCTGTAGTCTTTCTATATTTCTATTCCATTTATTTCTATATTTATTTTTTTCCCTTAAAGTAAAGATGGTTATTGGAACTGGAACTTGGCCTACTCTTGTAAAATAAATATACTATATAATGTAAAAAAAAAAGTCATCTGCTCTTTATGCTTTTCACTTCTCTACAGTCCCTTCATCTTATAACATTTGGCTACTGTGGAACAAAAATTTAAAAAATACATGAAATAAAATAACAATAAACATTTCTCAGAAAAAGCATCTGTCCTTTCTTTCTAAATGTTCTTCAACCTTTTAGTTATCTTCCTCATCTACTGGCCACTCATCTTCCTCCTCCTCCCCATCACCATCCATACCTTTCATATATACATTTCCAAATATTTTTAAATTCATATTCCTGACATCTAAATACTGAGTGAAGTTTAGAAAGAATGAGGAACATCTTTACTTGACCATAAGAATTTTCCTCCTCTCCTCTGTCTGTCTGTGCTGCTGATGTGAGCTTGTCTGAACGTAACATTACATCACTGCTGGGAGGAGGGGCTGGCTGTCAGTTAGCAGAGTAGCCATACACGGGTTTGTTAGATCTTAGATCTGTGTAAAGCTTAACAAAATGCTAAGATGACAGACAACTTTCCTTTTAGCTTGTTTGTAACAATTAGCTGTTAGCTGCTGAGCTGCTATGACTGTGCACAGACATGGCAGATTAAAATATCGCATACATGTTCACATTTATGCAGGTTGAGTGGGTGCACTGATAAAGTTTTGACTTTAGACTTGTGGGGTTTTATTGCACTCTACTTACAGTGAGCACGAGTATAGTGTTAGTTCACGTCAACTAGAAGGATGTTAATCCTCAGGTTACCTGTCACGTCAATGCTCTGCTTTGAGACTCTGTGTGTGTGTGCGCGTGTGTGCAGCATTGACACATATATACACACAAAGTGCGCAAACAAAGAGGGGTCAGGGTGACTCTGCATACTATGCAGAGTTAAAGGAAAATATGTGTTCTTTGAAAGAGACCTTTTCCTCTAAAAAAAACCCTAATTGCGATGTTAATTTCTTCCCCAGGATCAAAAATTTTGCTGGGATTATCGGGAACGGTACAATATGGCACACCCCAATGAGACACTCGCACAAAAATGTGATTTAAACTTTTTTTTCCTCAATACAACTGCTGCAGAAATTCAGCCAAAAGACTTATCTAACTAGAAAATCATTCATCCATTATCTTTCAAACATAGGTAAATACGTTTTTGTGGACAGTATGACAATATAAAACATGGACTCCTGATCTACTGAAACACTGCAAATCTGCTAACATGGGCATCATAAATCTCCAAACCTGCACCAACAATGAAAAGTCAAAATCTCACTCTGGCTGACTAACACACTCAGGAACAACTTTTAGTTAACTGTACTTGCCAGCTCGCAAATAAAAACAATTTATGACAACAAAAGTTGAACACAGACGTGAGCTTGCTGCTAATCGTTTACACCTGTTTGGTTCGATGGCTGTTTGGAGGCCTGCGGTTCAGATAAATAAGCCTTGATGGTAACAGCTCTAAACTGTGGCAGCACCCTATTAGGCAGCGGGGAAAAGGCCCTGAGTGGGAACTTAGTCACAATCACAGTCTGACTTCACTCCAGCCATTTAGCACATAGCATACACCCGCTATTGTAAGTGGCTTGACAGGATGTCAATACAACCAGACATGTGCTAATGGCAACGGGAAAGGCTGCAGAGCTCCCGACAATGTGTGGTTTTAACGAAGTCAGGAGGTGCTGCATGTGTTTCTCTTCTAGAACAATCAGTGGATGCAAAATGTCTCCAAAACTTCTATGGGAGGTTATATAAGGCTTGAGTGAGTCTGTGTTGTGTTTGAGACGTGACCTGTTCGTGCAGATAATATTTCGAGATGCTCTGTAATCAACAAAGTCAGCAAATGCTCTTTTAGCGTGAAACCAGTGTCTCTCACACATTCATTTATTTGTGCCGAGCCACCACAATATAGACACTGTCCATCACATACTGATTCTCTGTTTGTGGAGCTGTGCATCCCGTTCACTCACTCGAGAAAGTGCACAAGTGAATAGCATGATGTTATATACTCCGATACAGTGGGTGGCATGTGGCCTTTAGTCCGTCAGTAAAACCAGCTAAGAGGAGCGTCCTGTTGTCTCACAGGGAGAATGCAAACAGGACTTTGGTTGTAGCCTAAAGTAATGTTGGCTGCTAAACTGAAAAGAGTTACAGTAAAGGTTAAAGTGAACATGTGCGTGTGTGCTGACAAAAGGTCAGTGGCAGCAGCTCAACACGAGCGAAGCCGTTATAATATTTGCTGCAGATGTTAGTGGATAAGCTTTCAGGTGAATTTTACACTATGATGATGAATGTTTGCTCCCTCATCCAGGCGAGGATTGAGTGGATTTTGCATTGCAGACAGATCTGACACAAGCCTGGTTAAACTTATCCTGATTATGTGAGCTCACATTTCTCTTGCTATCTGTGAGCTTCTGTGATCTGCAAACTTTTTTTTTTTTTGTCTAGTTTTTTTTTTATGGTTTTACTTGCCGTATTATTTAATTTTCCTTATTCATTACATGTAAAGAAATTGTTACCATCCATACTAGCAACTAGCATTATGTATTGATGGAGTAAGTATAAAGCCTACTTCTTCATCATGTCAAGAGGAAAGGCCGAGCCGCAACAAAAGTGTTTCGTTTAATGCGGAAACTTGCGCTGTGTAAATTGTGTAAACTGCCCCGATTCTGTGGGAAACACTGGAAACTAATACAAGGATGTATCAGTGAAAACAAGAAACATCAATTACAAAGTCAAACAGCAAAGCCCATAGGATTTATTGAGCAACTTGAGATAGCCTGTCACCATGTAACAGCTATAGCCTCACAAAACCCACTTTATAAAGGCCGAACAAACACTACTGCTTGCCCAGGCCTCACTGATGTGTAGTTGTATTTGTTGTGGAGACTGCACTAAGAAATCTGCTCTTTCCTTCAGCAGCAGTCTCATTTGGTGCACATCAGATATCCTCCCCTCTTTCACTTGGATAAACAATGGCAGAGAGATGGAGCCGGTGACTCAGTCCCCAGTAGATGCTGCAGTTCACTGCCATATGAAAGTTTAATCAAAGGAGCAGGAGGCAGTAGTTAGTATCTCAGGAGAGCGGCACTGAGCCACCAACCAGGAAGCTCTGGCAAGAGGTTTCATATCAAATTTAGAAGTCATTAGGATTGCTAATAACAAGTACTGGCTAGCGCTATGAGCCTTGCTTGAGAGAACACAGCAAATGAAATGCTACTCCTCATCTAAAGTCCCACAGGAGAGGCCAGAGAGAGGCCAGACCTCACCGAGATTTCCGTAAGCATTTTTTAATAAAATCCAGCATAATGAAAGATAAACAACCGGGAGGCAGGATGGAATGATATTTAATAACCTTAGACTTCTTGCCTCCCCAGGTATCTATCCTCCCTCGATGGACCCTTGTGTCAACACAGACTGAGAAGTGTTTAATCTACAACGATAAGTCCAATCATAAAGATTAAAACCGCGGAACAACATCACAGCTTGTGGAACAGAATCTTTGCTAGGGAATACGGTCGATGCCTTGGTGAAGCTTTGTGATACAGTCCAGACAGGTTGTTAAGGGATTTAAGAATGACTCCGTGGAAGGTCAGTCTTGATCTTGTGGCCATTTCAGCTTTTTTCCCCCCATTTTATCCTGGATCACTCATCTCACAGTGTATCGATACTGCTGCTGTGGGGTAGGAAATGTGCCGTCCAGTTTGCCGCATTTGCCACTGGTGTGCTATAAATGAGAGCAGAGCAAGACAAAAGGCCAATTTGATAGCAGTGAAAAATCCAGCCCATCTCTCAGTGTGTAAGATGAACTCCCATGTTGCACTCTGAGTGGGCTTTTGATAAAACACATGATCTAGAAGATAGTAGAACTCAGGTCAGAGCAGCACAAGCAGAAATTGTCTATAAAGACCTTCTAGCTGATAAACACATTGTATTACATTCCAGAAGAAAATGAAATGGGTTTAAAGTCAAAGCTCCTCCTAAAGGGCTGCAGACTGTATAAAGACAACATGGATGGAGCCACCACGATGTCACTCATTAGTGGAGTTTGGCCAATAATGATCGTCACCATCTTGTATTTTAATAAAGCAGAAGTGACCATATACAGACATAGTGTGGAGCAGAGAGATACAAATAACTACCAATGACCTGGTGTTGGGAATTAATGCATTACTGTAATTTAATTACTCTTCCCAGTAACTACTAAAGTAAGGGATTACAATTGCCAACAGTAATTATATTACAGGTATTGATCCAAGTAACACTACACTACTGCGTTACTAGAAAGCGATGTGTTTTACGGTATACATGCATGTGCCGATATATATTTTTCCACAAGAGGCATTTCTGACAGAGCCGCCGCTGATGATGAATTTCTAATTGGGAGCTGGCTGAACAGGTTGTGAGTTATTTTTATAGGAAGTCCATTGGGTTTCAAAGTAATACAGTCAAGTAATGGATAACGTAACTAATTGGTTTTAAAACAAAGTAATAAGTAAAGTAAATGTATTACTTTTATAGGGAGTAATCAGTAATAAGTAAATTATGACTGTTTTTTTTAAGGAACTTCTCCAACAATGTCAATGACTGTATGACATCTAGCACACAGCTAATGGCTGTCATACAAACTGAAGCTGCCATGTCTTTAATTAAGCATAATTTTGAGTCTAATATAATTTAAATGAGTTTTACTGAACAGCTCATGTTAATTTGTGTCATGAACGATGAAATTTGCAACAGAGGCTGAAACTGTTTTGTATCTATTTCTGTTGTAACACTGGGTTCTATTCACTGAATTTGTGGCTCTTGCTTTTGGAGCCATTTTCAAATGGCCATTAGAGGAATTTCATTTTTTGCACTTCCTGGTTGGCTTCATTTTCAGCCCTGGAGGTTGCTGCTTGGAAAGGACCAGAAGACTATTTTAGAGACATGCAATATTCCCTTTCAGTGCATCAGTTCCAGTGGCTAAATTAACTAAAACCCAACACCACAACTTGATTTAAGCAAGAATGGTGAACCTTAACTGCACTGGTGGGGATAAGACACCTTCTTATAGTCCCTTTAAAAGCTTTAAAGATTTACTAAACCAGTCTTGTGGAAATCTAGATTAGCAGGTAACAAAATACCTGTAATCTATTAACAGGGGAAAACAATTGCCAAGTGCAGGCTTGTAAATAAAAAACAACTCTCAGAGAAATTAAACAGTCATCAGTTCTACTTGCCAAAAGCTGAATAGCACCTTCATCTCTGTTTAAAGCCAGGATTCAAGATAAATGAAACAAACAAGGTACTGCCGGCTGGGTTCATGATGTGTGATGGTGCTTAAAAAAAGAAAAAAGGAAAGAATATTTGGTCGTGATTGACGCCACGAGGATTATTACACATTGTTCGGCGGTGATAGCCAAATGCTTCGAGGCAGCAACTTACTACACCGCATTTGACAAGGTGACAAAGGAAAACAGAGCAAAAGAAGTTTGATCAAAGAGATTCTATCAGCAGACTGGCTGCACCCCACTGAGAACAATGTCTGTTACTGAGATTATTAATCTGTGCAAAATAAAGGCTTGGAGATGCTTTAACACACATTAAAGTGGAAACAAAATGTTGATCAGAAAGTCATTTTCAGCACTTGTCCAAACGCTACGACAACATCTAGTCTCATATCGAGATATGGATATATTAATCACTATGTCTCCTGGAGCCCTAGTTCATCCTGACATTAAATCCTGAATGTCTGCACTATAAAACAGGATGATTATTACACGCAATGTCAGTACATCAACTTTAAGGCAGATGTCAAGAGAGCAAAAGAAAGATCTGCACTTGCAGAACGAGCAGGATGATGGCAGGTGTGGGAACGTGGGGATGTGCGGCTTGAGGGGATGTGGTTGAGTTTGAAGTGATGGATGATGCAATAGCGAATTCACTTCATTAGTTAAATACTCCCCGGCCTCTCATGTTATTTGACTGCAGTGTAATTTAAGCAAAAAGTTGGCCAGGTGCGACTGTATCAGACTGTTAACTCTGAGGGCTACAAACTCATTTACAGCATGAATAAAAGCACCAGAAATCTTTTACTTCTGTGCAGTAATTATTTTATCAAAACGGTCTGCACAAACATCACAATTCCCCAGGTTAACACCAGCCATTCTAATAATTCTCAAATAATCACCTGATTTACATAAACCACATAGTTAGAAAGCTTTTGGAGCAGAAAGCAACAGAACAAAATAACAACCACAGTGTTTAACCTTCCCACTAGAGGCTTCACATACATACTTAATGATGAGGCCCATTTAACAGGTGCACCCAGGGAGGTTTCCATAAAATCACCCATAATGCCTTTGTGATTACCCAATATCTTATGTCGTACCAGCTCCTCAAAATGATGCTAATTGTGGTTTGTATCTTAGAAACATAAGAGCCTGTTTTTTTGTTTTTTTTTTTAAACTCTCTCTCATAAATAAAACTTTCTGCTGTTTTAAAATCCACTAAGATTTCTTGTTGCTCAGTTGATAAGAAGGAACAATAATAACATGAGCTACAACTTCTCAGAAAAAGTCACTTTGTACACCTAAAAAGTGAATTTCAAGAGCTTCATACAATGTGACTCACCATTTTCTGGGCCGAATTCTTCCTTTTACCATGTCGTTCAAATCTCTTTTTCTCGGTGTCAGAGTTTTATAGAGATTAGTTTCTGTTTAACTGCAGATTTTAGAGAAAAAGACAGATGTTATTTACTGTTTCAACCTTTGACAGTAAGAGCCTGACAGACAAACACCAAGCTGCTCTGTCGTGGGGTCCACCAACACAATGACACTGAGTTCACAGGCTCTGATATGTAGGCCTATGTCCAAAGATGCGCTTTTTCTTTCTTTCTTTCTTTTTTTCAAACATTAAATCACGGCCAAAACTGCATTTAAGATAAATAAATACATCCATAATTTCACTGCTGTACAGTAACATATTAGTAACATTTAATTAGTAAGAATGATTTTTGTTTTTTGTTTCTTTGCAAAATTAAACCAAGTAGTTGCAAACAAAGTATCCAGTTTCATGTGGTAATAAAAACCATCAGGCTTGTCTTGTATTTCCTGATATTTTCTCCTCAGAAATGAGTGTTTGACGTTAAAAGATCAGTGGTAAGATAGAGGTTAGCTGTCCCATCTGCTGGTTGCCTATCCAAACCACAAGCTGTGTGTATCGTAGTAGACTAACCGTTCTTTCGTGGTTTTCAGCATGGTGTGGAAATGAAGCATCACATGTCGTAGCTGTTGTGTGTGAGTTTCTTACTGTGCAGTTCAGAGGGCACAAAAGTGACGAGAACCATGGCTCTTTGAAGGGAGCCAGATCTTTTGGCTTCATTTCTTTCAAAGAACCATTCAAAAAAACGACTCCTCCTTCTTCTTTTTCATTTTTCTGTCTTCTTTTCTTGTTTTTCAGACGCACACGTTACAAGGCACAAAACAAAATTAAGTATAAAAGTTAAAAGTGCACAGTAGCCTATTTACATATTTTAAAATGTAGTTTACCAACAAAATCTGGTATTAAAGAATTGCAAATAAACGGAGTAGCTCGCTCGACCACCGCTCTCTCTGCGTGTGTTCTGTTCCCGAACCTCACAACATGGCTGCCCTCATGACTGACTGATTCTCTCTGCTCACGGGAGGAGGAGCCAGTGGGTGGCTTAGGATGAATGAAACTGGGGCAAAGTATGTGAAATAGAAAGAACTGTTCCCAAGCACGACTTGATCCCCTTTGTTCTTCCTAAAGAGCCATTTAATCGAGTCAGATCGGTCGCGAACATCACAACACTAGTGGTAAAGCAGCAGAGGTGCTACGAGAGCAAAAGACAGAATGACACATGCTTGACGGCATCAACAGAGAGCAAATACTTTAGCAGAAATATATCAGTTTAACAAACACTTTCCGTGTTAGGTCATGCTCAATGAACAGACTTTACAGGAATTTGGAGAGAGAAAGATTTCTGCATCCACAGCAAGAAAGCAGCTCATTAGTCAAACAGTCTACTTTTGTTTTGGTTTTGGTGAGTTGTCAAAGTAACCGCCACAGGATGAAAAACCAAACCATGATGGGAACATGAAACAGTCCTCATTTCTCTCTACAAAGATTTTGCCTCAGAAGCAAATAAAAAAACATCAGGATTGCAAACTTTTAACACACTGTAGGTGGTAAAGCTCACTATTGCCTCACAACGACTGTTGTAGAATAAATATTTTATTTACATTTGCTGAGAAGCATAAAGAGTAAAATCTTATAATCATTGCTCAGGCTTGGTGCACTGATGACTAGTGGCCTCGCTTTAATCGCACAACAACATGTGCAAAGCGGCAGATCTCGGGCTCACGGACTGTGTGGGCGACTGCAAGCTCACCTGCTATTTCAGTTCACGTGCGGCAGTGCAAAGCGCAAAAGGGCTGGATGAAGTGGAATTGATCAGAGAGTGTGGAAATTGATAAACACACTCTAAGCCAGTCACATCTTTCTGAAACAGCTGGGCCAATCACAGTGACACAAGATGACAAGAGCTCAACATGAAAGAGATCAGCTCCTCCAGGTTGTCTAGAAACCTGCAGCCGAAGGCAGATGGTGGGTGTTTTTATTTAATTTGCACAAAGATGATGGAAACATTAAAACATATTGATGAAGCTGTTCACATGACTGCATCAATCCAACACATTTCAGTTTTGATTTTATAGTACAAATGCATAAATGCAGCCTGGCACAGCCAAAGTAAATCACAAGCGAGAATCAGTCTGGCATCTCTCAATTCATTTATTTCCAAGGGGCAGCAGCAACGGTCGAAACGGCCTCTGGACACAGTTGGATAAACATACAACCACACAACCAATCAGAGCTGTTTACCGCCCTCTTTCCCCTTGCGAGCTGGCGCCATGTTTGTTTTAAGTGGAATTTCAGGTGAGCCAAAACCTCCTTGTTGCTGAAAACTAGGCAATTTTAAATAAATGGAACGTTCCGACAAGACGTAGAACAACCTTTGCGACTAGAGAAGTGCTGTTTTTTGTGATTAACACACATAGGGAAGAATAGGAGCCTTTAGCAGGAGTCGTTCTACGGATCTCTGCAATGTGGACATGAGACTCACACAGCCTTGGGTACAACACAACATGCAAAAAAGAAAAAGAGAAGA
>JAPZDX010000006.1:25394950-25406249 GCA_029783625.1 Naso annulatus | reverse complement strand
ATTTTATTTTCTGCTATGGCAAATTGTTTTTTTGTTGGTCTACATCTTGGTGAGACAACGTTGACTGTGACCAGAGTCCCTGTCCAAAGCAAGGGCAGGATAAGAAGCATCCAGCACTCTTCGCTATCTGCATCGTGAAGGCGTCACTCCTGGAACAGAAAAGCCTTGAGATCTCTAAACCAAAAAGTTGCACGCAACATGCATACACAAACACATTCTACCCAGGTAGCACACACACACACACACACTATGAACTAAATACATTTGGACGGATCAGACTTTGACAGACAGTGACATCAAACAGCAGATTGCTGCTGTGAATTTTATTTTTTAAATTTTCTTTATTAGTTACATATTGAGGATTGAAACAAGGAATGTGAATCCAATTCATTTTTTGTTTTATAAAATAAATATTTCCTGTGATGCAGTTCTTATAACTAGCTGTGATCACTCGCTCCTTGAACTGAACCTGAATTTATACAGCAGTCAAGCTTATTACACGGTAAAATAAGTGTTGTTCTATCTGTGTTACAAACACATAGACATGAAACTGTTGTGAAAACTTGGAATCCAAGCTGTGAGACCATATGGGACCTGTATATCATAAATCCGGCACTTTATATTGTGACCTTAAAAAAAAAAAAATCACGAGATTTTCAAGAAATGGGTGCTAAAATGTTACATACAGCTCCTTTAATGCTGCAACTTTGTCTAACAGCTGCTGCATAAGGATGATGAAATCTGAATAAATTTTGGCGCTCACATCATTGAGTAGTGAGAAACATGTGTGGTCAAGTTCATCCTTGTTTATTCTCAAAGTGTCTGTATGAAAGTGAGACATGTGCTGGAACGAGTGTGAGGCACATTACTGAGGGGATCATTGCTTTCACTTTGCAGCATGTTAGTATTTTGACATTTTGCTGGGAAAAGTTGTGTCATTGTCCTTCAAAAAAAAAAAAAAAAAAAAGTACTGGAAAATGTTTGTTCCAGGGTCACAGGAAGCATGCAGTGCACACATCCTCACCTTCAGGCTTTTCTCAATGTTTATTGAATAAATAAATCAAGTCAGCATTAGGTAATCTGATGAGCATTACATCTGTCTCTTGTTATATATATGTGAGGAAGTATTGTAAATCATTGCAGTCACACAATGAAGTTTTGAGTAATTTTTACTCTTTAACTGTAAGACATAAATTAATGAATTAATATAGCTGATAAATACTAGAATTACTGCTTTCTTGTCTTTGTTTTCTGGTTCATAAACTCAGATTGTGAAAACTTTACAGTCAGAACAGCTCTTCACACTCCTGTTCCTGCCTTGGGGAGTTTGTGATGCTTCCAGTCGACAAATTGAAATGTGATGATTTGAGGAACTGCCAGGCTGTAATGTGCAGTGCAGTAATATTGGCTTTGAAATAAAGTTGTTAATAAAAAAAGGAGGCCTTGACAAAATTGCAGTATGACTTCAACTGTTTTCTGTCATCAACCAAGAATTTGCAACAACAACAGAGATGGGGGAGCTGCATAACTAAAGCTGAGAGAGAGTGAGAGGCACCCAGAGAGAAGGCAATATGTCACAAGGAAAAATAATAGCTTTGTCATTTGTTTTTTTTGCTGCAATCACACACACTCTTGGACAGCAGGATGCAGCTGTGAAGGGTAAATGACTTCTTCTGAATCTTTTCGACTCTGGCTCCGTGGGTACTGCAGAGGATTTGCCATGTCTTGGTTCGGTTTGAGAGTTGCTGTGGTCAGAGTGCACACAGCAGACGCCTCCTCACTCTAAGAGTGATTGTAAATATTGTTTCATAACTCTTGCATTTGCTGTCCTCAGATGACTTTCCGGGCCAACAATGTGTTTGTTCTGTTTTTGTTTACAGGTACAAAGCAAACCACAGAAACAAGCTATCAGCTCACGATTATGCCAGTTTGTTCTCTAATGTTCACAACTGAATCTGCTGGGCTGGAAGCAAATGACCCTTTAGCTCCTTCTGCTGAGTCCCATCTCATGGTACTTATGTATCTTAGGGTTAGGGGATAAGTTCAGAATTATAATTGTATCTGAAAAAACCCAAAACAACTTATTTTGTATTTTTATGTCCTTAAACTTGAACATTGATGAGTTTTATGCTGTCTCCCAGTTTGAATACCTGATGTAATTCTACAGTTTCAATATTAAAAACTCATCTTTTTCATTTTTCTGTTTCTGTTTTTTACAGTGTTGCTCAACAAAATGTACGTTTAATCTTTTTGCTAATAAAGCAGAAAATATCTAAGCTCATTAAAATAAAAAATACTTTTTACATTTGAGCGCCAAGGACAGATTGAGTCAGAATGCTTTTATTGCCCTTCTCTTAAGACTGACAAGGTCTTGGCATTTGGATTTTTCTTAAGTTGTGAGCAATAGTCATTTCTGGGACTGTAAAAAAAAAAAAGGTGGGTGGGGATAAATGATGTCCACGTCAGGTCCTCTGTGATTTTGGTTCTCAGGAACTTATAACTTTTCACCTGTTTCACATCAGGTCCATCGATGCAGACAGTGTCTGCCTTTGCCTCCTTTGTTCTTAAACTAAGTATCAGAAAAGTAAAGGTAAATTAGAATGATTTTCTTTGCAAAATTCTGTTCTGTTAGTTAATCACTCACCCTTAGATATCTTGAATTAAATTTTATTTTCCCCCCTTCCAGTGTTCCTTCACAGAAAACAGGTGAGTCAAAAAATGTGCGCTCATTTTTGCCAGCGGTCTATGGAGATACACTCTTGAAAGCATCAAAATTATCTAAAACATTCCACCAACACTCTCAACAGCTTTGTGTGGTACAGTCCAAGTCTTCTTTATCGTGTCATGTGCTCAATACTTCCAAAACACTTTTATTTCGGCTTGAAAGCTTCTTAATCCAACACATCTGAGAACATGGTTCTGCCCAAGACTGCAGAAACTCCATTTTCCTCTGTGCCAGCCATTTTCATTCGCTTACAAGTTTAGAATAATTCTTTAGTATTTTTAAGATAAAACATTGGGACTAGCCGATGAAAGTGGTTGGTATTTTGTGTTTTGCACCCTTTAAAAACTATTTGCAATTTGAACAGAGTATTGTTGCTGTTTTTTTAAATTAAATTGTATATTTTTTTCTACTTACTACAATAAAATATGATTTATGAATTTATTTTTGCCTCAAAAGTTAGAAGTGGTAATCTCAATAGTCAGTATGCCTGTTTCTTAAAAATAAGAGTACCATCACTAATGTTAATTGCTATTTATTTCAATATAGAAGGACTGTTTGAATTATGAAGAGCACAGTCAAAGGCTTCCGCCTGGTAAATTCAGTCAGTTAAATCGACAGACATCCTGCATGCGGGCCTATATGCACGACTAAACATCAGTGACTGTGTCACTTATTAACTTATTTCCAAAGAATACACATTATCTCCGGAGGGCTTCACTGTTTTCACTCCGCTGAGTCCTCTAAAACAAGAGCAAAGGCAGTCAGACACATTGCACTGAATGCTTCATAAATCCTTTTTATCTGGAGCACTTGTGTGATTTGATTATAGTATGATAGCTTGCCTGCCAAAATGGAACTTATAGTAGGGCTGAAATTAATTAATGCAGCCTTCTCTTAGCTTGACTGCAGTGCAATTTCTACTGTCATGGCACCAACTTCCATTTATTTATAGTGAGAGTGGAAAGAAAATGCTCTGCAAGATGTGAGCACACAATATGCGCTGGAGGTAAATAATTGATATGCTTTGTGCAAGCGTGCCCTGAGCTTTGTTTGAAATCAGTGGAGCCATTTCCGCGAAGGTAAAGCAGCTCTGCCCACTGTCCAAAGAACAGCACAGCAGTGTTTAGTTTGCTGCGCTTTACAGGACCGTTTAACCGCCTGCACGCATGAAGAACATGAGCAGCGTGCGTCCATTTTAATGGATACAACGCTGATGGATTAAATCTGCTGGATAATCCACAATGTGACAAACGTAGGCATCTGCCGCCCTGTCATTCTCCCCGTTAGATGCTCGAACTCAGCATTAAAAAAGGTTTATGAGGAGCCGCTTTGCGCAGAATAACTTTATGTTTGTCATCATTCCTGTCAGAACTGAGCTAAAGAAATTAAAATTATAAGAGGAGGATTAAGCAGCAGAGCAACCAAAAAGACAGTTTAACCAGTTATATAAGTGTGTAACCTATTTGCACGGGTTTCCAGTTTGTAACAGCATGCGCGTGCTGTGGGGGGTGCGTTGCCCCGACTACTATTATTTCACCACATCTCCATCATATCAATGCGCAAAGATAAAGAAATGCGCACCTCTCAGTTGTTCATGACTGTAATGTGACACCGTGACTTCATGCTGACATGCAGCTCAACACTTTATCTCATCTCAGTCTGTTAAATAAACGCTCGTGCTTGGTTCGCAGCGCGCCAACTCACAAACAGCACAACATCACCAAGCGGTCAAAAGCCCAAAGCGTAAAGATTCTTGTCTCAGTTTTCATCCCAATCAGCTTCATCTGTGACACATCCGCTCACACACTAACACACACGAACGAGCTTTTGATGTTTCTATAAATCCACTCCCAATATTACGAAAACACCGCCCGGAACTCCATTGGAAACTCGAGCAAATCGATCTTTGCGTGGTAAACAAAAACATTCCCTACGTGTTAGGAGGTATTTAAATACATCAAATGAATCTCTCGGAGATACTCTCCACTCCGGCATACAGCCAAAGCAACGAACAGCACTCGTTTGATTGAAATGTCAACTTTTCTAACGGCATCGCCCGTCGTTCACACGTATCCTCAGCGAAAACCAAAAGGGGCTACCGCGAGTGAACCAATTCCAAAAAACTGAGATTAAATAGAAAATAACAGCTGATTTTCCAACTTCATTTGCGCCGAATTTATCCAAAAAGGAAAACATAACTGACAGGTCTAGTTTCATAGTCTAATGTGCGTAAATCATTGACTAGGTGACGTCCTCTTAATTTCTCAGAGTTTTGAACGGAGTTCGCTGCAGTGTATCGTCAAACTGCACGTTGCCGGGGCTGCTGCTCCTCTCCTTGAACGCACCGCTGTTCTCTGTGATTTACAGCAGCCCAGGCTCCGCTCTCAACAATATGCAACAAAAGTAACCAAGCCAGCGGACTGACTAAACAAACAGCTCTTTAAGCAGATCACATGTGCGTCTCTGCGCCTCCTGCGCGACACAACAACCCGCTATTTGTTTTTTCCACAGCAGATTTGGTTATATGTAAGAGTTGGCATCTGTGTGGCAGCAAGGCGATTTATAGTGGTGAGCTGACCAAAGTGATGTATTCTCAGGCAGCGGGTCTGTAACGCCTGTTTGTGTAGCCTACATGGCAGACGCTCACAAATCTGCTCTTTCTACCCAGTATTTCAACTTTACGGACAGTTCTGTTCGCTCACTTGCTCCACATCATACATCCACAACGCTCCGCCGCGCACGTTCAAACACTGCCCCGCTGATAACATTCACTCCCGCATCTACAGCCGGGAAATCTGACAGCAAAGTGTGCATCGCATTTACACATCCAAAGAAAAGTCCTACCTTTGTGAAGAGCCGCGTGAAGCATGAATAAAAAGAGAATAGTCGCGAGAGAGCTGCTGCCAGTGTTCGCCATGTTGGACACCTGCTTCAGTATGGCAGAGAGAGGCAGCTTCACCTATAGCTACGACGGGACTCTGCTAATGAGATGCGAGAGAGGGAGGGCACTGTTTACCATATTTATTTTAGTCACCGTTTTTGATCAACCATGGCGCTTCTAATACACGTGTCTTACATTTTACAACTCTTTGAATTTCCTTAGATTGAAAACAAAACTCAGCGAGGTTCTCAATGCTTTTATCGCTATGTTGTGCTGCAGGAGTGGCGAGCAGGTTGTGTGTGTGTGTGTGTGTGTGTGTGTGTGTGGTAAAATTGGATGAGTCCAATCATTATGAGAAAACGGTTCTTTAATGCCTCGCCTCCTATTTAACTGCATAGACATATTTATTATTAACCAGTTATTACTATTATTATTGTTGTTATTATCATACTGCAGGGATTAGTCACCACCTGCAGGCAATATTTTAGAAAAGCAGAGCCAGCCATAATGTTTCTGAGGTCCCAGTTTGGACCCCACCCCCACCAGTGCTGGGAACTAGACATAACCTGTGGCTGCAGAGCTGCTGAGGTCAGTCACAGACTTTTGGCTTATAGGCTCTGATGTCAAATATGGAACACCGTTTGCTTGAGCATGCAATACAGACAATAAATAACAAGATCCCACTTCGTTAACAAAACAGCAACACAGGGTTCAAATCAGACAGGCAATCCCTCCCCAAAACCTTCCAGTAGGGCCCACCAGTGAGCATAATGCAAAGACCTTGGAATCTGCAAAGTTAAGAAGTATAAAATGCTTAAGTCACATCCCTCTACTTCCAGGCCATGGGACCTTAATTTGAAAAAAGTATGAACAGTAGTCAGTGGAGAGGGACACATTATTTTTTGATCCTGTTTGGCTTGGGCCCTGAAGTACATATGATGGCTGGCAGTTTTAAAAATAATTTTTCATGTAAAGAAAGCTGAATTTTGTTCCAGACAGTAAAGTAAAACAACATTTTTTGTGGGACTACAATATATGTCATCATTACAGACATGGCCGTCAGCTCGGCAGATTTCACAGCGTTTTTCCAGGACGAAGGGAAAAGTACTAAAAGAAAACCATCGTAGATCGGGTCATGTTGAGAGCGGCAGCTACTCGAAGGGAGAGTGAGGCATCTCGGTTGTCAGAGGAGGGAAAATGTTATGATGTGAGTTACGCAACTGGTGTTGAAGTCTTTATAATTACGTATTTTTACAAGTTAACACGTCAACCATTTGGTGACAAACTAAGACTTTCTTCACATGAAAAAATATCATTTAAATTGACAAACATCATATGTGTAATTCAGGGCAAACAAGTCAAACTGGATCTTTTTTTTTCCTTCTCCATTGACTACTGTTCTTATTTTTTTTCCGCACTAAGGTCCCATGGGGTCCATCGGAAGGGGCACAACTTAGGCACTCTACATGTTTTCCCTGCTGTGATCTATCAACAAGTGTGCTGTGAAACTCTGACACAGCAGTGCTCAGGACCAAGAGATATATCAGAAGAGAATCTAGCAACTGTTGGAGAGCTATCTTTGCTTCACCAGAGAGGTGATGTTCCATGTTCCTCTAACAAGTTTTTATTGCCTGGAGGCAGCACACCAGTGTCACTGTTTCAAGCTTCGTGTAGCCACAAGATATTCACCAACAAGCTCCTCTCCCCGGCCTGGAGAGGATGCTCCCTTCTGAAGTTCAGACAGGTTTTGGAATCACTTTTGGTCTGACCTCTGGCCTCCAACCAGTTTGCTATGAGTGACCCTACCTGGAGCTATCACACACACAAACATCTCTCCCACATTAAAGTGGAAATCCTTGAAGGAAGAACCAACCTCCTGAGGTGTGGTGATTATTTCAAACCTGCTTCCTGCTGATATAAAAGATAGTAAAACCAGACCTCAGCTGGCCGGTCAGTTATTGAATGATCCAAAGCCTTAATGTGGTTTCAGGCAGTGAGAAAATGAATGCATGAATGAACAACTTCATCTCCACTTGAGCCACAGTGGACCTGAGTTTTGTCGTTTTCACTGCTGGAAAAAACACAGGAACACATCAGGACATCACGTACTGTTTTGTTACATTTTGAAATGTGTGACTGCAGTTTTTAAATAAGTGAGGTTGAATATAATTATATTTTACCAATCAGTGTAACTATGTTGAGAGTAAATCAAATGTGAATCATTGCAATACACCCAAAAGCTGCTACACATGTATGTATGTATAGTATGCTGCTCCTTATTAAAACTTGCAAAACTAAAAATCCACCAACAGTGTGTTTTGGGTGTGACTAGTGCAAAATGCAGCTGAAGTACCAAACAAATTCTTTGTTAATTTGTGAAAACAAAGGAACATTAGGGCTTCCGTAGTTAAATCATTGGCTCTGTGGGAGTCCATGTGTTCTTAATCTGATTTTGAATTTAAGGTATTTCATTCCTTTTCCTGTCACATAATTTTCTGTTTTACCTACATAATACTCTTTTGCATTAATGTTGTGTTGTTGTTTGTTGACACCATTGTAAATGAGGATTCTTCCTCGGAAGCCGAGGTAAAATAAACATTAACGACAGATAACAGTTCAGACAAGCTTTAAGTGATTGGTCCCAAAAGTAAACAAAAGATCGACACATGCTGACCAAATAAAAAAAATGTTATGTACAAGAACTGAAGCTTATTTACGCTGTATTATGTAATAATAACATGTTTACCTAGGTTGACTACCTAACATGAAGTTTAAGAAAAAGTGTTTGAGCTACTGATGAGTATGTTCTTTAATTAGCTGTGTCCATAAATGACTATTATCCCCTGCATACATCCTCTCACAGTGTGACTGAAATGCAAGCTGCAGTATGTTTTACATGTGCTTCGTGCTTTTACCTTTGTTGCTATGGGAGTTTGCTCATGAAGACAATCAAAGGTTTGTCTTGCTTTATTTTTAGCCATGTTAAGAGTCTGTCTTCTAGGATGCAGTTAGTAGATTACTTCATTAGGAGTAAATTGCCTCAGCTGTTAACTTACAGTTTACTATGTACATTGCTTAGGCACGGACAGACAAATAAACAAACAAACAGCAGCAAGTCACAACCATAATGAACTGGTCCAAAAGCCTCAGTGATTAATTTCCCTGAGAAATTCTCAAAATGCAAAATTTTGATCCCCAGCAAACGCTGGTTCTTGAAATGAAAAGGAAAGCAATCATTTCTGTTGAAAGAAAGAATACTGATGGACTCTCTCAGCTGAGCCGACACCTGCGTGCTGCTATTAAACAGCTGCCTGACCACTATGAGACCCAGTTAAGAGACGACCTGCCTGCGCAAGTTTGCAGCAGGGAAGAAATTTTGGATTGAGCTGTTTAGCAAGGTGTCCTTCTCCTGACTGAAGGGGGCGCCGGCAAGTCAGAGCGAGAGAGAGTTAGGCCCAGACTTAAAGAAACCACAGAAACTGGATTTGCAGGTGCTTCCCTATTATATAGCACACATTCATCTCCAAAGCTCCAGCTGACACACTCCAAGAGAAAGCCAGCAAATGAACTGCTCTCTACCTCATCATATTTATGAACTTTATTTATATAGCACCTTTAAAAACAAAGTTACAAAGTGCTGCACAAACATACAATGAAGCAAACGAATTGGGAAACAAAAACAAATAACAGACATCGTGAAACAGAATGAATACAATCTGGATGATAACCAATAATATAATCAAATAATCACAATCAGGTGTTAAACGCAGCTTTAAAAAAGGTGTTTCTTTTTCATTCCAAACTATTCCAGAGTTTTGGGGCTCTGACAGAAGAAGCACGGTCGCCTTTGGTATTTAGACCTGACTTTGGAACAGGTATCAACAGTTTGTCAGAAGATCTCAGGCAGTGTGTCTGGCAGCTCAGAGATATAAGAGGCTGCCAAAACCTGACTGGGCCTTAAAAATGAAAGAACTTTAAAATCAATTCTAAAAGATCGGGTAACCAACGTAACAAAGCTAAAACAGGAGCAATATGGTCATAGTTTTTTGAACCAGCATCAGTGAAAACAGAGACTCCAAGTCTCATAGCAAACAGGCGAATAGTTGACAAGATGTCTTGCTCTGGAGAAGCCCAGGCTGGACTGTCATCATGATGACATGACTGACCTATTTACCAACATTGCCATCTATTGGCCCCACTGCTCACAGAGCAAGAGAGGAGAAACCTGGGACAAGAAAAATCCAAACTGTACTGGGAAGGCCTAATGCACAACTAATGCTAGAACAAAACACTTAAATGGACAGTGACTGAAGCTGAGGCATATGACTCAAGTAAACATAGTGTGGTGGATGATTGACTAACAGTCAGTGCTTAACCTCAATCCATTTCCAGGTAGAAACGTTACGTCAGGCTGGTGTGTTACACGGAGGAAAGATAAACGGCCACACACACAAACACGAAACTCACACAGTCAGACACAGTGAGCCAAAATCACACAGATAGCAGGGCAGCAGTGTGACAGTGCAGCAATCGCACATGTAAGACGACGCTCTGGGATCCTGTTGGCTCGTTTCTGTATCACAGCTCCGAGGGCAGGAGCAGAGTTTGCTGCTAGTGAGCCAGATGCTGCTGATGTTGGTCATATGACGATGACTATAGAAAAGCTATAAGTTTCAATTTAAAGGTTTCCACAGTCAGTGCTTTTTTTTAATCGCACACGGAGCATTTATTTGAGAGGGAAAACATTCTGCTGCCTGCAGATTGTTCAGATTCTCTGGACAGTAACCACTGTCCTGTGATCTGAGGCCAAGAGGGATTACATGATGGATGGTGAGGATGGATAAATATTGAGGTGTAAGCCCACATTTATTTAACTTTAAGACACTTTAAAGGGAGGAATGGGCTGGATCTAAAGCTTTAAAACAAGGGCTGTCAGTGTTAACACGTTAATCACAACCAATAAAAAGGCCTCAATTTATGGGTAATTATTTTTTAATCGCGTGCTGCTACTTTGTCCCCTCGACACACTCTTAGTCAACCTGCTATATTGGTTTTGTGCTTCATACTGGCAGAGGGAAGACAACAGTATGTCTTTGAATGGCTCGTTTTTTGTTTTTGTTATTTGCCTATCTCCCGAGTTCCAGACAAGAAGATAGATACCAGTTTTTTGGTAAATAAACCGCAGGGTGCATGCGCAAAACACTACAGATGTCTTTGTAAGTAGGTCAACAAAACAAAACTTCTATTAAAAAAAATTAAAATTACATAAAGTGGTAATCTGAGTCCCAAAATAACAACATGATAAATAAACAAGTCACAAGAAGCACACAGGACCATTTAGAGTTGTTGGAAAAATTAGTTGATGATTTTAGGAAGAGGCAGGCTAGCACTTCCTATTGACGGCCATCGTTTGAGCTAAGCTAATTAGCGGTGGGCGAGCTCTGCCCGTCTCCTCCTTGTCACTGCATCAGATTTACCTAAGAGATGTAGTCCACTTGGCATTTTATTTCCAATCAAGTTACACTGTTAAGAATTGCTTAACATTGTTAATTTGGACTAAATGCAAAATGATATAATTTTACACATGCAACAAAAAATGTGATTAATTGCGATTAACTATTAAAATTCTGCAGTTAATCACGATTAAAAATAATGGTTTGACAGCCCTGTTTAGAGCAGATTCCTATTCATGA
>JAPZDX010000006.1:25354664-25365646 GCA_029783625.1 Naso annulatus | reverse complement strand
AAGTATCAAACAAAAACACTCCAACGGAGGACAAAACCTTATCAGAAACAAAAGAATCACTAAACTGAAAATAACAACTACTGCATACTGCATACTGCATATAGCACTGCCTGCAGTACTATATGCAGTACTATATGCCTCTTTTTTCCCTTTCTGTCTCACGGTGTCCCACAAGGTTTACTTCTTGGTTGTATCATCTTAGATATTTACTTATTACTTTCCTCCACATCCCAAAGAAACACTGATTTACTGAAGTTTCCAAACCAACTGACTTGACGTTTTAATTTTCTCATGTGTTGGATCTTGAACCAGTGCTTGGAACTTGTTCATGCACCTTGCACTAAGTGCATGCTGGGATTAGCCCAAGGCCCTTTCATAGCTTCACTAAGTAGGTAGGCTGTAGTTAATGGAATGTTGTCTCCAACTGGAAAGATCAAGTTATTTCAGTTGACTTTGCTAATGAGCTGCTTTTAAGGCTCGGATTGAAGCATTATTGCCTAAATATCAAAAGTTTGGTTGAGCTTGGCCTCTTATCTTTTGACAGAGAGTTCATAGTGAACTCAAAACATGAATCATATCAGTGTCACATAGCTGCTGAATGGGGTAGCAAAGAGGACAGATCTGCATGAATGTAGCAGCTAATGCTGAGATGACTTAAGGAACATGCTGACTGGGCAGATATGTGTTTTTACAGCATTTAGGGCTAAGTGGGAGTTGATTGGTTGTAGACATAAAACCTGTTAAGCTGTGATCTTGACAGGAAACATGGGTCTTAGCCGTGTTAGTGTAATATCACAAATTTTGAGAATAAATGAGCAGCGATGCAACAGGGAACATTTCAGCCATTACACTGTGAGATTTCTGTCGAGCCACAGTTTAGACACGACCATTAATTTGATTTATCCAGGCTGACACTGGGAGAGTCCTGCAACAAAACAAGTGAAGCAATGTGTTCAATACATAAGTCCATTGTTAATGTTGTCCTAAAGCTAATAAGTTAGGTAAATATTTCATAGCTGCATATAGAAAATAAATACTAGTGATAAGACAGTATCTGAAATGCGTGAGGCCACGCTCACACCAACAGTAACCCTGCAGCTAAACACAGGAAGGTGCTGCACTGGTGAGGCTGAGTTACTGCTGAGTTTGATGGTAAGATGAAATATGAAGCGGTCCCGTTTGGAGGCTTATCAGAAGCCAAGATGGTGCTCAGTGGTTTATTGCTGCTCACTTAAGGTAAGATTGTACAACTCTGGAAAATTATCACAGCAGCTATTTTTTCTTCCATCTTGATGCCTGTGAGCATCAGTCCAGTCTGCAGTGCAAACTAAAAGTTGGGATGAAAGATGTCTGACTCGTCGGTGCAGCAGAACAGCAGGAGTAAGTCAACAAGAAATCAGCGGGAGACTTGTGAGTGTAATACTGGTTAAAATTTTGTGAAACTGCATTGTTAATTGCTTCAACTCAATTGTGAAAATAACATAAACAATTGAAGATATTGAATATTACTGTTAAGAAAAGTCATTGATTTACATACACAATTTCTAAAAGATGTGGTCATCTGACTTTTTTATTTAATTATAACTGGGATTTAGTCCATCTTTAGTGGTGGGACATAATATTAATTATTAGGAATGTATCAATATATCAATGAATCAGTCTATTGATTTATAGTACTATGTCTAACTACATCAGTAGTAAACGGCCAATCATCCCTCTTGTGTGACTTCTATTGATCTTAAATCGTTTTTCAAAGCAAAAATCGATTGTATTGATACGAAGAATTAGTGCCTCGCATTTAGCACGTCCAACGTTGTTAGGTGGATGCATTTTTTGCATTTAGAATTGTTAATAGCTTTTAACTTTACTCCAGTTCATTTTTGACGTTAAGGGCATGTGTATTGTGTCAGCAGTGTCTCTTCAGATAATTATGGATCATGGCAGGGAAGCATCAGGAGAACGAGAGATTTTCAGTCGGCCTTTGCGCTCCACACAGATCGAGAAGAGGCCTTGAACTGAATGTTTGTGGAGTTCAGTGCATCAAACGTTTCCAGTGTTTTATCTCCTCTGCCACCGCATAGAAATAGGCATTTTCTTTTCCTCTGTTTTTGGAGAAAAAAATTGTTACTGTATCAATTTCATTGAATTGTATCATATTGTATCGCTGTAAATGAGCCCATATTGTTCTTGTTTCGCTAACCATGCATCATAATAGGCAGTGTACCACTGCTAAAATGCATTGTTGCACCCCTATTAATTATAGAAAATTAAGTGTTCTATTACCATGCTGTCAACACGGTTTCACACACTACAAGAGAAAACTGATGCTATGGAAGTAAAATAAATGAGGCAGAGCTACTGGAAAAAGACTGCAGGTCTCAGAGACTGAAGGCAGAGCAGTAAGAGAAACAGCAAAGGACTCTTGTCATGGATAAAAGAGTTCTGTGGCAATCTGGAGATGGAAAGTAATTTGCTTAATGTTGTGAATGAACAGTGATGAATGAATATTTTGAATGTATAGCTGATGCATGCTGGGTTGTTTTATTTGCACATATAACAGTCATAGTTTCACTTTTATTTCTTCTCAGAGTCTTTGTGTGTAACTCGGATTTCTGGGATGTTTTGAGAGGCTGTGAAGGAAAAAGGTCACGTAACCTAAACTCTAAAAAGCACTCTGTTATGTGCACAGCTTTGACTCTTCAAGAGTGTTCACCGAAAGGAGTTGACCAGAAAGGAAAAAGAAAAATCAAAGGCGGAGAACTTTTATGGATTTGAGTAAAAACCAGATTTGGTTCATTTATGAACAGCTATTTGCGGGCAGAAATGACCTTCGGCCCAAGCGCATTTACAACTGACTTGCATTATAACACTTGAGCAACCGATTCAATATTTCTTTGGGTTTTTCAAAAAGGCAGGCAAGTAATACAGATTGAAGAAAAGAATGCATTTAGTCATTAGAACCAGCAGCAGTGGTGAATGTGGCCTCCTCCAGACAGAACAGAACTGATTGTCTTATTCAACCTAATCTGTCCTCATACAAGCTAATTACATTGGCAAAATTTTAAGTTTAGGAATTAAACTTAATGTCTAAGTTTTTCATTTGAGTTTGCTTAACTTTGAATTCTAACTTTCCTGAACTCATATCCGAAGTTGCAGCAACTTATAATTTCACATTTAAAAAACCTCTAATCTTTACTTCTGTTGACTCAACTGTAGCCGAAGTTACAAAGGCAACACTGGGAGTTAAACCAGGTACTTGCAGTTCAAGTGCTTTAACCACTAAGCCCTGGCAAAATTTACTTCAGAAACTGGCCTCCTAAAAGGTGTCTGGGAAGATTGAATACATACGCCACTTATACAGTTGTCATCTTCGCTTTGGAATGGTATCTTCATCACACAAGAAGAGTTGAGTTTCTGGGTTAACGTTGACTTGGGGAAGATTAAAAATTGCAATTAGTTTTTTCTGTCCAGCAGCAGGACGACCCAAAGCCGACCTAGCTGAGACGTTTGATGAGCTGGGTCAATGGAGTACTACATCTTAAAATATCCGCCTGCATCCAGTGCTTGTCAGACGTTATAAACATGGGTGAGGCTGACGTTGGCGAGACGTATGTGTGCTGTTTTGGTCAGATGTGAGACAACACGCTGGGAGAAGTCAATGTGGTGTAGTCAGCCTCAGAGGTGTTCAAATAGCAAACAAGAACTCAGAATGTTGGCTTTACAGCCTTCCACCGCAAAGATGCAAGAGTTCTTAGAAGTTTCACTCTAAATATTGAATCATAACTAAAAGACAAAAGTGTTGGCAACTCACACAATCTTTTTGAAACAAACAGATGACTCAGTTTGCTGGACCGACTTAAGTTGTTGCCTGAAATGTTATGAACTTACATTTTCAGGTTGTTATAACTCAAAATACATTTTTATGCCAAAAAAGAAAAGTTAGCTTTTTTAGAGTGTAGAGCAAAATACTTACAGATTTCCATTGTAGGGACACAAATGAAATAAAGCTGTGAAAACAAGTGAGTCTTATAGAAAACAACAGTTTAAAAGATGATTGCATGAGCCAGAAATTCGATTACATGAAGGTGAAAATTCAATTATGAGACCTGGTGTTTACCAGGTAAAAGCTAAATGAAATCATCTAAATTGACAGACTCTGTCTTGGGAGGCTTTTCGCAGTCGGTGCGTCGATGAATGTTTCCACTGGGAGGTAAATGCATGTATTTATAGCTGCTTCACAGCTTATTTGGATGACAAGGCTTAAATAGATTTTTCAGCGAATGTCAGACAAGATTTTACATCTTGATTTTGTTAGCGTTTTCTGATTTCATCTTGACCCGACTGCTTTTAGAGATCTTTTGACTTTCACAAATTTTGATTGAACAGTCAAACATCAGAGGGGAACTTTTGCTTTGAGATGGGAATACTGTGAAAAGCACTGCAGGGTGGAAGTCAATAAGCCTGTGAGGATGTGTTTTCGATTTGATCTCGCACCGTTGGGAGGGAGCAATGATATGTCAGCTTTATAAAGTCTGGACAGTGTTTCTTTGGTCAGATGGATTTTTTTTTATCTTTCTAAAACCTAATATTTAATTAATGTTATAAAAACTTAAAGGTCAATAATAACTGGAATGAGTCTGTCTCTGAAAGAGGCCACAGATCCAGTGATGCTGATTCTGGGCACGGCTCCTCTGCAGGGACACAGAGGATAAACTTGTTTTTTAAATAAATACACATTGTTATCATAAAGGGCCACAGTAAGTCTGTCAACTGCCAATTAAGTCCACACTTGAACAATGGCGTGCCCTTACATGCAGTGATACCCTCAACGTAGAGAACAAGGCCGCGTGCCACCATTACTTCCTCATTATGAGCCCGCAGGGATGCTGCGCCGTCACTGACAGAGATAATGTGACGGCCCAGAACAAAGAGGCAGGTAAACAAAGGCGAAGCTTGAAAAAACACCCAACCTTCCCCTGAGGGAGGGTCAGAAAAAGGAATAAGCAGCCCTGCGCAGAAATGAGGGAGTGTGTCTTGATATTTTAAAGCCACACTGAAAAGTACACATAGACAATCAGGTCCGACCATCGGCAATCCATCTTGCAGAGTTCACCCACAGTGGCAAAGCTGCTGTAAATCATCATGAGTAAAGGAACTGTCTATTGTTCATATTTATCACTCATAATGCATTATGTTTGCAGGTAGCTCACATCTTTCATACAGGCATAATGTTTTTAAAGGTTCAGTTGCATAAACACAAGCTCTGCTTTGCTGTGTGGCGCATTGTTCTAAGTATTAAATTAATGTTGGATATTTCTGCAGATCATGATTAACACCCAGTGCTGACGTTCAGTGCCAACACTGAATAAGGTTTGTCCTCTGTGCAGAAAGTAGGGAAGTGAAGGACAAGATGGTATGTGGGTGTGTAGTGCATCCAGCTTTAATGTGTCCTGTCTCAGAGCTGAATTCAGGTAGAAATTTTTTAAACTGAAACCAGATTTTTTCCCCCAATCATAGCCCCAATCATAGTCTACTCACCTGACCTTAACTATATTTGAATGCTAAAGACAAAATTCAAACACTGGAATGGAACCAAATCTAATGATTTTCAGAGGGTCAGTTATCAACATTCTGTCTAATAATAGTTTAGTTCGGAGGACTTCACATTATGTGGGATACGTAATTTTTTTTTTGTTGTTGTTATTTGCCTCCCTCTTGACTTACAGACAAAAGTCTAAAAAGTCTAAGATGAGTCTGAAAATAACAGAACATGATAAATAAACAAGTCACAACAAGCACACAGGACCATTTAGAGCTGTTGGAAAGTTTATCTGATGACTTCAGGTGGAGGCAGGCTAGCACTTCCCATTGACTAGCAGTATTTGAGCTTAGCTAATTAGCAGCAGGTGAACTCTGCCCGTCTCCTCCATGTTACTACACGCACAGTCGAAAGAATGGTATCTGTCCTCTGGTCTGGAACTCAGGAGGGAGGCAAATACCAAAAAGAAAAAAATGTTGGTGTATCCCTTTTTGTCTAGGCATGTTCATAATACCTAGCGGATGTTATGCACAACCATGCATACCAGTTTTATATGGAACTGGAGCAGTGGCAGTTTGATGCCTGTGGGGATGAATCCAACACACCTATGCCTGGAACATGAATGGTTAAGTAACTTCCTGTGGCTTTTCCTTGGGTGCGTTACTTTATTAACCTGAAATTAGTTTATTTTGAAAATATTTAGGCTGAATGTATTTAGTGTTTTCAGAAATGCTTCTTTTTTTATTCTTACTTCCCCTGTGCAGAGTTTTACACTAGTATGCTGTTTCACGTTCATCTTCTAGGGTGAAGGTTTCTCTGTTTTCACCATAAATCTGACTTGAACACGTCTACACACAAGATGGTTCTGTGACATCACAACTGTTTTTGGAGCCAGTCATGTTCCAGTGTGCAATTTACACAAGTTTAACTTGAAACCACCTGTGCACTTTCACGTAATGGGAAAAAATACGTGCATGTTTCTAAATTCTGCTTTTGTCGATAGAGGGAAAAGCATTGAGATGAATTATTTGAATTTAAAAATTTGCATGGATCAGTCCGTATCAGACCAATTTTTCCATCCTCTTTTTCCATCTTCTGCACTCCTCAGTGTTTCTGATTTCAATATTTTAAAAGAGGGATATTGTTTTATATGATAGGGAAAGCATTAATTGCTTTCGAGGGTTTCTTTTTTTTTTTCAAATAAAGCAGATATGTTGCATATTGATAAAATAAGGCTGCCATTATGTCATCACTTTGGCTATGTCAGCAACATGAGCAGCAGAAGAAGAAATTGCTTTGACTTGCTAATAATGAACAAGGTTTTAATAATGAAGTAAATAAGCAACGGAAACACTTAACAGAAGATAATTTAGAGTCCTGTGTCACCGCTGAAACAGCCATCATTACATTAACCAAAGTGCTCAGGAGGTGATGATAATCAATTGACCAATTAAACTAATTAGGAGAATAGTTGCTGTGGCAGCTGGAGTGCCAGTTCAGTTGTCTGTGATGCTGGCTTGGCAGCTGAGGATCAGCTCCCTACCACCAGTAAAATTCTTCTTCTTCTTCTTCTTGTCAAGGCTTTAGTGTTTAATTTATGCCCTTTTGACACAACTAAAGTGCCTAATGCTAATTCATGACAACATGAACTTGAGGCACAAATATGGAGAAACTTAAAGAGGAAAAAAGTCCTACAGGAAAAAAAAAAGTGGAATCCCAGTCTTGTGTAACTTCCTCTTCTTTTTTAAACTTGCTTTGACTGTGAAACCATCATCATTCTCTGCAAAGGCTTTTTATCTCCATTCATGTAAAGTGCTGTTTGAGTTATGGCCTTTGATTTATCAGCTGCCTGTGCGCAACCAAGCGTTTGCATGTCTGCCATCTTCAGTCAGCAACAATGGAAAATAAAGTAAAAAGTTTAATTTCTGACTGACTTTTCAACAGGTTAAACTGACAGCTCGCAGTATTATTATAAAGACACAAGAGTACAGCTGATTATTAATACATTCTATGAGAATTTCACTGTGACATTAAGTGTTTCTGCTTTGCTTTCTTCACATTTGTTTCTTCCTAATCCTTAACTTTCTTAAGGGAGATCAAATATTTAACATTTTGTGCTGCAGCTTGGGAATAAGATGCTTTTCTACATTTTAAAACCCTTTGCGTTGGTTTTAGCTTCATTACTTCAAGGTAGCTTCTGCTGAGAGTCGAGGTTAAAACAAATAATGTTATGAAATCTAATCTTTCAGTACAACTGAGAGTAGATCAGCCGTGCAATATGTTGTTATATAATTTTCAAATGTTACTTAACAGAAAAGCTCTAGTCAGGCCCAGGGTCTTACATCCAGGTACAAACACACCGACACAAACAAAGACACAAACAGAGACACGTAATCTACACTTAAGAGGGTAGATCATCCAAATAACATGTAAAAAAATGAGAGAAAGACTTAAAGAAGACTTACTCCAAAGATCAAGACATGTAGAGGCTTGTTTTGATGAGGTTGCGGGTTTTTCTTTTGCTATACCAAATGAGTTTAAGTGAAGTTTAAGTTACGTGTTGTTGCTTTAAATAAAAGCAGGAATACCACAGTGTACAACTCGTTTCAAGTAAAAGTCCAGCAGTCAGATTTTCACTTAAGTGAAAGCGCAAATGTGTTGACATTAAGATATATTTAGATTACCTACATCAATTGCATTTATTATTCAAAATGTCCCATTTCAGAATAACATATATTTTATTAATGTATTACAGTTATTTATCAATAATGTGTACGTCACTTTAGTGTTGTAGCTGGCAAAGCTGGAGTTAATGTTATTTACATTATACTTAATTATCTCTGCAGTTGATGATTTTCCCCTGGGAGTTCAGGTTTTATCATTATCTGTAATGTTACATCATCATCTATTGCTTTTTTAATTTGAATTCACAAAGTAACCAAAGTTATCAGATAACTAAAGCGGAGCAAAAAGTATAATATTGGCTTTTGAAATGTAATGAAGTAGTCATTATAAGTAAAAGTATAAAGTAGCAGAAATTGGAAATACTCAAGTCAAAAAGTACCTCAAAATTGTACTTGAGTACAGTACTTGAGTGAATGTACTCAGTTTCTTGCCATCACTATCATTGTTCCACAACCTAAACAACATGTTTATTATTGAAACCATGACAGTTATTCTCCACCAGCCTTAACAAAGTCATGATCTTTCCCTTGATCTTACCATCTCCTTTTCGTGGCTAAAAAGCTTCATCACAGCGTTTTTACATCACAAAACATTGATTTGCGACACTTTTAGACGGCAAAGACGGATTATGTCGTCCTGCCAATACTGGTGTCGGATCATAAAATGCTGTGTCTTTCTGAATGCAATGGACAACTGACACATTTCAGTGTTTAATTTGGTATCTTCAGCTGTGTTTGTGACACTGTCAGCATGAAAAACATCAGCATCAGTCGTCTGAGCTCCACACACTGAGTGAGATGCAGCTGAAATGTCTGACAACAAGTCAGCTGACGTTTCTGAAAACTTATGAAAGGCTATTGGCAGTCATTCACTTTTCTGATTTGTTCATAATCCTGCACATTTCACTTCATTTGGTTCATTTTGTTCTCTACTATCCACTCATGACTTTTGTCTAAATTCTGGCCACATTATCCAGACACAGCTTTCACTGTGTTCACTATATTTTGTGTTTTCTTGTGCATCATGATGTTTTTATTTTAATCTGTAAAATGTGCAAAGATTCTTTGTCTGCTGTGTACAGGAAGCTAACTGAAAATGCAGTTATTTGAGTGTGTGTTCATGTTAATGCAAATTTTATACAGTTGCTGTCTCTCTTTAGTACTTGTGCTGATTAACGGGTTGAATACCTACAGTTTATTTTCAAGAAACTTACCCTTCTCCACTAAATGTTTAAAGTCAATATAGCTGCAGTCATGAGGCTGTTTCTAAACCTGTAGAAAGAGTGAATACTGTCTAATTTAACACTGAAGAGGAGGAGTTTAAAAGAGGAGAAGGAATGAAGACCAGATAGAGACTTCAGAAAATCAATTGCATTGTGGAAAAGAAAGAAATCTGTCCGACCACATAACCGCAGCACGGTGATTTGAACACATCCAGTGAGGCAGAGCATGTTTGAAGAGGGGCTTCGCTTGCTTTGCTGTTGAACTGCAGCGGCCTATCAGGGAATCTCTGCATGATCACTGAGGTTCTGCAAACAAGAGTTCGACAAGCTGACCCTCACACCCAAACATGTATCTCACACCCAAATATATATCTACAGCTTTTTATTTCAGATATCGATGCTTTGGAATCAATGCAGCATCACAGTGTGATGGATAAAAACTTTGCATTGAAAGTCATTTTTAATGAAAATAAATGTGATTTTTGAGTGCAAGAATAACTGTGCTCAAAATGTGGTGTGGTAATAATTTGTGTCTCACGCTCAAGCTTTGTCCTCTTTGATGTGAGAAAGCAAAGGAAGGATGAGTTGTGCTTTTTGAAACTGGTCTCACAAAAGTTGTTTTGAAATGAGAATTATATGTGGAAATGCAAATATTGCTGCTTGCTGCTGAGTGAACAGGTTGTCTCTTTTGTGACGGAGATGTAAGTTCAGGCCGGGGGGATGGGATTTGGTGGCACCTACCAGTCAAAACAGAGGTGAAATAACAGGGCAACTTATGACATTCCATAACACAGACTGAATGACAAGTGTGAGTGTTTTGGTCGCAGAAAACAGTGCAGCGTGACATGACATGTGATAAGAAGTCTACAGAAAAATATCCCAGGAGTCGAGACAAAGAAGCAAAGCTCATAACATAACATTTCTTTGATAAAAACTGGAGGAAGAAATCACATGTTTAGTACATTATCAGCATGCTTCAGATGTCAATAAGAGAACTAATCATTTTGTTACTGGGACCAAAAAAAAACTACAAATGGGAAAAAAAATGGTGGACTGTCCAAAGGTCAGATGAAGGAAAGAAAGTTATTACAAAGAAAATCAGCTGCTGAGAAGCATTTACACTAAAAGGCCAAAATTTCATACCTACCAGAAAGGATGTGTATGATCTTTTTGACCACCAGATTCCAAATTCTATTCTCTCTCATGTTAAATACCCAGTATAGAGAGTAATACATTTATTTTGCAGGATATCTTTTGAGAAAACGAAATAACACCTGAAGATATGCAAAGGGGAAGAGAAAACACCCACATTCATCGGAGACGGATCATTGCAATCTGCTCCTAGCTGATGCAGGTGAGATTTGCTCCGCTGTGTTGCCATGCGCCGTGCTGCTTCGAGAAAAAAAAATTAAAAATCCTCTGTAAATGGAACTCGCGACTGCTCTCGAAGTTTTACTTATGACAGAGACAGTAATAGTTGCCAAGCAACCACGATGCTGCTGCCACTGCGCAAAACTGTATCGATTTAAACCTGGC
>JAPZDX010000006.1:25309528-25320539 GCA_029783625.1 Naso annulatus | reverse complement strand
GTGCTTTCAGTGCAAATTATTATGATATTTAAAATCATACTATATAATAAAGTTGTATTTTAAAACCACATTATTGGGGGGGATTCTACCTGGAAGAGGGGGACGTGTCCCCTGTGTCCCCCCTGGGATTTACGCCAGTGCCTTTAGCTAAAACATGACCAGGTGTTGATGGTCTATAAACTAAATACACTTGTGCTGATATACCCCAGTTTTTCAGATTAACCCTCTACTCTTCCTTTTATTTTATCCTGTAACAGACTGGGTTAAAATTTAAGGCTTTCAGTCAAATTATAATTGACATTGTGTTCAGATATGTTGGATCAGATAAAGAATTTGGGGATAAAAAGTCTGATGCAGTGTAGTTACTGTGATTTCCATGATGCCAGTAAATATGTTGTCAGCTGAGAAACTGATCAAGCCCGTCCAACGTTTCCCGATGCAAATGATTGAGGTATGTTGTTGGCAGATAATGTTTTGCTGGCTCCAGCCTACAGTAGCCTGCGCTGTTCTCTTAATCAAATTGTCAGCAGAAGCTCGGCAGCATGTAGCAATCTCCTTCCTGTGAAATGCTTTAATAAAATCCAAATGCTTTCAAACAAACAAATGAGCTGGAATTTACTTATATAAAAAAAAAAGACTGTGTTCAATTCAAATTCATCGTGTAAAGAACTTCTGTGGTTACAGCGATGTATTCATCAGCCATTTTAAATATGGACTCCTTAAACACATTTCATTAGCGCCCAATCACTTTCAACTTAATTGCATAACAGAGTACGGAAAGATTCATTAGTTTAAGTGTGATGCAGCTGTTATGTCATTAATTCAATCCCAGCTGAGGACAGTTGAGAGTTGACAGTTTTGTGTTGTGCAGTTCTTTTTGGCTTGATGGTGGGAGCAAAATTATGTCGTAAAAATTCTGGCTAACGTCTAATATATTTCCTCCCACAGTCACAATACTCCCTGTCGTCCAATCAATCCCGTGGCATGATGGGATACTGCAACAAACAGTGTCCGCTGGAGTTATGAGCTGAAAAACAGACAAAAAAATAAACTGAATGTGACTGCACCACAAATTTATATTCAAAAATAACAATAATAATGCTCACAGCTTGTAGACATGGATTTCTGAAGTTATGAGAAATGTGTTTGGATGGATCAGAACATTTTTATTGCAGGAGTTATTTCATAATGAACTGGTTTCAGTCAGTTCTACTAGTTTAGATGAGCTCATGTGAAGATAACAAAAAATGTTCATTTCCTTTTCTGAGTCTGTGTACAGATTCTTCTTGGTTTCATCATGCTTTCTGTCCCAGTCTTGGGAGGAAGAGGTGCCATGGACACAAAGCAAATCGCTGGAGAAATAAATTGGCAGGAATTTGATTCTCTTATGACTTTAAAATACATGTTAGTTGCTGTTAGAAGACAGGTGATACACTGCAAAAGCATTTATCCTTGGTTGGCTGACTGCTTGGTTCAATCTTTAGTGTCAAAATAAGAAAAGCTCACTAGCTTTCCTCTAAATTGCTGAGACTTTTGGGACACTATCTTTACATGACCTCGGTTTCTCCTCAACGTTAAAAAGACACATTTCATATCTCATCAGGTCAGCCTCTTGTTTTGCAATGAGGGTTGAGGGTTTGGCCAACTCTCACTGCAACCGAACACCGTAATGAGTCTTGGTGGTGATATTAAGAGGTCGAAGGAAGAGATTAATTTTTAATGAATCACTCCCCGAATGATAATGGTTTCCTGAGGACGGTCATTAAATACTTTCATGATGACTTTGACCATTGCCATCTACAGGGTGCTGCAGAACAGTCTTTGGGGAACGCTGTCATTATTGCCTGATATGAGGAACGTCATTTAGACATTTGGCAATGCAACAAACAGTTATGTGACTAAGAAGTGCTCAGATCTTTTACTTAAGTGAAACTGACAATACCACACTGTGAAATACACAACTAGAAATAAAAGCCCTGCTTAATTAATTAAAATCAGGTTTGATAATTACAATATTATAAAAATTAGGGTTGAAATATGGTCAGCGTTTTACTATTTATTGGATCTATATCACAGGTACATTCATCTGTCTGATGCTGTTTTTGTTTAATTTTCTTATTATTTTTATTCTAGTATACAAGGCAAGACAGGGACAACGTAAACAACCACTGGAAATACAAAATCAATGAAACTGTGTATATCAAATGTACAACATGAAACAAGGGAGTCAAATCAAAAATGGGAAAATCATAAAAATAAATAAATAAATAAATCAATAGTAGTTATAAAGGCAAAATAAAAGGGAGCCCAAAGGAGCAAGGCATGAAATATTAGACAAGTATGGACGGAGATATAGATGTTTACACTTTTTTGGCCTTTTTGTTGCTGTTTTTGTTAAAGTAAATTTTAACTTGAATGTTGTTGGGCAGTTTAACACATGCAGACAGAGAGAAGTCTCTGGGATTCCATCAGCTCCTGCAGCAAGAGTAAACACAAACAAGGAAACCTATAAATATCTCGGCAAAACTGACACCAAGAAACAGAATAGCAATATCTTTTCTTGTAAATGACCTGGACGCCCTTGTCAGCTTGACTCAGATCAGCACCTTGAGGGACGTCTCACAATGTGTCTGCATCTTGGCCCCGTGCCTACATAATAGAGGGCACATCAGACCGGGGGGACTGCCAGCTATCTGTTGAAGTGGAACTAAAAGAGGAGGAGGCAGAGATGGAGTGAGGGAGCGGGGTTATTTTGAAGTGCGGGCAGAGTTAGTGACGGACTCACGCTCAGCCTCCGTGACAGCTTGTTGACAAGCTTCAGCTGTGGGCCGAGATTCCCCCGCTGCTCCAGAGGGGAAGCTGCTGGACGAGCATGGCTGGAATGTACAGCAGTTTGAATTTCATCCCTCCCATCGCTGCCATGCTGCATGTTTGCTTGATGCTTCCTCAGTTCCTCCAGCTCAGGCTTGTGTTGCAATTGTTCGGTCATATAAGGTGATAAGTACATTTGCTTGCAGAGGTGAGGTCGTTTTGAATGTTGATTTCACACAGTTTCACACATACCCTTGTACCACTGACTACCAGCAAGATTGTGCTGACCTCAGAGGAAATTATTTTGGAGAGAACCAATATTGAAAAAGGTGTCAAATTTACTGTCTAGCACAACCTTTTATTCTCCTACCAAATAAAAATGCAATGCTTTCCTCTTTGTATCCATTTTACCGGCAACAAAACTCACAAACACTTTTAGTAGCCTGGTTTCCATCTCAGTGTGAAGTGAATCTTTTAAAAGATAGCTGAAAAAGAAAAAAAAGAAATGCAAATTAGGTGCGTTTCCCCCAAGTGGTTGGTTTGGTTAAACTACGTTAGTTTTGTCAGTAGATGGCAGTATAGGCAAAGTACAACAACATGGCTGTGATAAAATGTAGAAGAAGTAGAGGTTACAAACAACAAAACAAAACAAATCAATAAGCTGCCCTGGCAACTGCAGGAATTACTTTCAATTTTTGGTCTCCTCATTGGTCCACACGTATCTATGGTTGTTGTTGTTGCTAGCAGCCATGTTGCTGTGCGTTTTTTGGCGAACCAGAAAGACGTCAGCGTAAACAGCCGTCACGTGAGTTCAGTGTTTGCTACTTCACAACTCATTTGACAAATGTGTTTCCATCCTTCATTCCGTGAATTAACCTTTTTTTTGCAGGAGTCAAAAAACACCTCAAGCAAACTAAAAGAAAACTTTTTTTATGAATTAGAGGAAATGTGGGATGTGTGTGTGTGTGTGTGTGTGTGGTGGTGGTGGTGGTGGTGGGGGGGTTCAGATACCAAATTAGATCCATTGATTTGAGTCCTCGAGGGGTTTCAGGTAGAGGACGTTACTGATCCAGTGACCTTTATTTCACTTCTCCTCAGTCTTCTCTCTTTCTTTGAACCACAAATTGATCAGATCAGTCATCATAAACTACATTTTATTACCATCATTCTTTGTAATGGGATAAGACAACACATAAGTTACTCCTTTAGGGCTTGTCTTCCAGGCTACATATTGCACAAATATACTGAAACAAACAAGACGATCAGACAACAGGAAATCGTGCTTAATATGTGCACAGGCACTAATGAGGTACTAAGGAGCTGCAGGCAGCTGGCTGAGTGGATGAGCCCACAGATGTGCAGGTCAGAGGAACACACTGAGGGCACCTGATGCACAATACAGCCAGGCAAGGGCCGGGATTTTTATTTCTACTGTTGCTAAGATGGAGCCACTACACCAGTATGCGGGGGTGCTAAGAAAATAGTTTCATGACTTCAGAGTTACGTTATAGGGAAGTTTTTTTGTTTGTTTGTTTTTTTAATGTGACTGTATGCAAAGTGAAAAGCATGACCCTTAAAAATAAAATATTCTAACCACTTATGACTGAAGCAGTCCTGCTGTCTAACTTTTGTCATGCGTTTAGATTCTCATTTTCTACGTGCACTTTGGTCAGAAAACGGTCCAATTTGCATGCATGCAAGGGGCCAAGCTGATATGTGCAACAAAGAATGGTGAATTCAAATGCTCCTCGGAAATCCAAAATTTGAATTTCCGCTTGGGAAGTTGTTCCCACTTTGTGTTCATGAACTTTTAAGACTTAATTGGAAACAACATGGTCTGATGCTAAAAGGAAGCTTTGCTTTGAACCTTTTAATTTTATGTTTAAAACAGTTAAACAACTCATTAAGAGCTGTTCACTGCTTTATAATTAGGAATTATTTTTCCCCTGTTTATTCCAAATGTCACCTGGGGGCTGAACTGGGGCTACCCAGATTTGTGCTGTGGCTATAGCCCCCCCTAGCCCCGGTGTAGTGCCATGTCAGCGTACAGCACACTTACTGTTTGGATCTAAGATGACAAACTTCAAAGCAACAAAAGGACAGAAAGGACAGTGTGAGTATGTGGTAGAGGAGACATTTGATGCTAATGGGAAGCAGGGACAGCGATGCTCACATCAACTTTGGCTGCAAGACAAATTTCTCTAAAGACAGTTAAGTTAAAGTTCAAGACTGTAATGACTAAGCAGAATAGTATCAAGTGCAGAGATCGGCCGGAGGCAGCAGAGTGTTCAAGAATTCACACACTTTTAATCAAAGAACAGGCAAGGGTCATACACGAAAAGGCAGTTGACGAGGCGAAAGTACAGCAAGGGCAAAAGCAGAGGCAGCATCAAAAACAGCACCAAAATCTAGAGCCATAAACAAAATTTTAGGGCAGCGCAAGGCAAGAGCAGAATCAAAAATCCAGGCAAAAGGTTAATAAACACGGGGAAACCAAACACTAGAGAAGATAGCGAGAGCGCTAGGAAACTCGAGCACTTAGACGATCTGGCAAGGTGAGTATAAAACACTGGGGATAAATGTACTGACTGACTGATTACCGAATTGGCAACAGGTGTGACTGACAGACAGGCGGGAAACTTAACAGGAAGTGTGTATGAAACAAGAATAAGATTAGAGTAACAAAATAGAACAGGAAGTGCAGGGAGTCCAGAAAATGTCCATTACAGTTCGTGTGCATGAGAAAGATGTTGCTAACTAGCTTGAAACAAAGGCCCTTAAGAGTTCTAACTTCTATTCCACAATAAAAAACAGGTGAGAAATATTGAAGTGTGTACTCTTTTGTCTTTTTCCTCCTGGGTCAGCACAGAAATAACGAACAAGCAGAAAGCCATTCTGTGGAAATGAGCCCTTTCAAAGTAAAGAAGACTTAAAGCGTTGGGCAAATCCTGAAGGGCTTGTTTTACGATGATGACCAACCTGTTAAACATGACTGTTTGTTACTTTAAGCAAGTAGTTTTTAAGTGTAAGCAACATCAAGACAAGTTGGTGTGCTCTTATGTAGAGACGATCAAACGTCCCAGATCTTCCTCTGAGACTTCAGTCCCATTCAAGCTTCATCCTGTTCATACAAACAGGAGCGGATATCTGTCAGAAGCCTCTCACTGTAATTTTCTGCTTAGTAAGCACACTGGACTTGAATCAGTAGAACTAGTGGCCCAGAGTTAATTCATATATGTAAATGAGGTCCTTTTGCCGTGCTGCAGTGTAGCAGCTCTGGCATGTCACATTTAAGACTTTGATTTGTTCCTGCCTCTGTCCTAAGCTTGCCTGTTATTTTGACAACTCTCTTAATCCATCTTCTTTTTTTTTTTTTTTTTGCATGTGCTAATCACCACAAGCCGAATGAAACTCCTTGAAGAAAAGCTTTCCTCTCACCTCCTGTGGATTAGCCTCTTTTCTAAGTGTCAGTCACAGGTACAGTTGTCTCCTGCAGTTGTAGTGTAACTGTTGACTTCATTATTGATATAATACATCACTGCAGTTGTTGTGACAATAAAACAGCATAGGATTGGTTGCATTTTTTTGCATTTCACATTGACTTATACGCCTCAAGAGAAAATATTTATTTGCACATATCTGTTAAGAAAAATACTGATTGAACTACATATCTGGACAATTAAGTTGAGGGCAACTGGACTTAGTAATATGTCTGTGAAGACGTTTCGCCTCTCATCCAAGGGGCTTCATCAGATCACGCGTGTCTGACTAGACTAGGCTAGTATCTGAGTCTCTCTAGAGGCGAAACGTCTTCACAGACACATTACTAAGTCCAGTTGCCTTTGATTTAATTGCCCAGATAACTATGACCTGGACGAATGAGAGCGTTCAGACAACTGACTGAACTACAAAACAGAGAAGACTGTCCTGAACCAGAGAAAAGGGCAATGAGGTCATCCCAGGTATCGCCTTGAGAGTATAAAATGCAAGCTCAATGAATTTCATGGAACTCTGCCTGATGGGTATCTTGTGTGCAAATTTGACCCTTTGTCCTGAGGGTGTCCTGTGAAGATGTGCTCGGTAAATGTGGATGCAGTCTGCTCATACGACACTCCCACTTCAGGCACCACGGTCTGCATTTCAAGTATGTCATCAAGGGTTCAAAAGGCTTTCAGAGAGCAGCCAAAATGTTCAAAGATGGGCAGAAAAGTTTCCAGCCATCTGGAAGTCTTTAAGTTTGTTTAAAGATTAATTAAAAGGCGACTGAGGACAGGAAGAGATGTAAGAACCTATTGAGACAGACGGTGTCTGTGCAGACCATGGATAAGTTGAAACTTTACCTTCTTTATGTTGCTGTATTTAAGGTTTACTTACAGTAGGTTTAGGCATGATAACAACCTGTTAGAGTTAGGAAAAGATCAAGTATTTGCTTTAAATACCTGTTTTTTTGGCCACAAACACAGCTGGAAATGTTCTCATGTCTCCTTTATGGTATACAGTTTGCAGCTACAAACACAGCTAGAAAATCTCTTCATGTCACGTTAAAAACTTCCAGATTTGTCACCTAAATATGACTGAAAAATTGCTCCAAAAGTTGCTAAAATTACCTGGTCGGACCTATACACACAGGCCTATGTAACACTGAAATGTTTTGCTGAAATGCTGATGAAATGTACAAATTTATTGTGCTTGTGGTTTGTAACATTGTACAATGCCAACATTTCTGGCGACTGGGTGAAAATGGTCTCAGTCTCCTTCATAATCCCTGCTAAAGAAACTGAGCTCACCCACAGCTTTTCAGCACGCATGAAAGCCTGTGCCTGAGAGAGAGAGAGAGAGAGAGGGAGGAATAGTGTCTAAAAACTCTTTTATACACAAACATTGGTATATCAAACCTCTTCAATATATTCCTTCAATTAGTATATTATTCCAGGCCATAATCCCACAGATGGAATCTTTGCATCATTGACTCCTCAGCCGAGCACATCCACCAAATGTGTGACTGAATGCCTCTGAGAACTGCTGCTAAATCACTCCGATGACCTGATTCTGCTGCAGCTTTTTAGGTCTTCAAGTCTTTTCTTACCTACTGCATGCACAAGACTGTGAAATTATTTCTTTAGTCATATCTCCCACTACATACAATACAGACTGATTTCTCCAGTTGTGTCATCTTCGTTTTTACTGCAGCATAGCTTTTTTGTTTTGTTTTTTTAAACTCTCTTTTTTTCTTAAACTCACTCTTTTTAAAAAAAAAAAAATCTGAAAATTGTTTTTGAAAACAGCAAAGCAAAACATTGGTTTTTCACTGCAACATGGCTGTGATTAGTAGTGGAATGTTGGTATTCATTGTTAGCAAAAGGCATTCATCGAAGGCATTTCACTGAGAAATCAAATACTCAGCTTTGTTAAAGTGAAACTAGACAACTATTTTTGGCTTAACTTTGTCATTATGATGTATAACTTGATTAAACAGTAATAATGGTTGAAAAATGACACCATTTGCTGCTGAATTGGTCTCAAATAAGCCCTGTTTTTACCATGATGGTTTTTTTTGCCACCAGGATAAGGGTTTCGCAGAAAAATGAAAAATCAGTGACACTCTCTGTTGTACTCTCTGTCCTGATTCATCCAGTCTACACTGTGCTTCTTAGCGACAGGTGACGTTGGTACGAGCTGATTGGCTCACCGTGCTCTGACTCACCTCTGCCAACAACAGAGTGTCTGCAAGCCACACCGTCAATCGCCTCGAGTTTGAGCTGAAACGGACCAGTTTACTCCAGTGCAACTTTCCCGGCAACCGTTTCATCTCAGTTCAAACTGGACTTAAAACAGAGAGAGAGAAACAACAAATAAAATAAAGCTCGAGCTACAGCTGCAAACAGCTTCAGCAGAGCTGCTTCCCAAGTCTCATGTTACAGCTATCATTAGCTTTTTAGCTCATTTGCAGAAGGTATCTACTGCAACTTTAAGATAAAAAATGAATGCATCTCTTCTCTGACTTTATTTCTTCATCTTTTCTTGTTTTTCCGTCAGAGATCTCAGGATCTTGCTTTTAGCGCCCTGTAGCTACCTGAATTTCTAAATAATTACTAGTTTATGTGTATTATGTTTATGTGTACAATTAAAACGATCATTGCTGCTCTGCTGGATTTGGATTGTAGTTTTCTGGAGATAACTAAGTCAACAAACTTGAAGTCTGACAATCTGATAGATATCTGTATGACACTACATGTTGTTTCACAGTGTAAACACATGTGTGCAATCAAAACTCGAGACACTTCATACTTCACAAGTGGCAACTACTAATTTTATTTAGCCTAAATTTCTGAACTACTGTTTGGAGACAGTGTTGTTCTTTGTTACTGTCACTCTCTTGTCTTGAACAGTGCCTCAGAAAGCTCTTTGTCGATCAATAGTTGGATAACATTGACAAACCAGGAAGAAAATGATGCACCTCTGCAGTACATCTCACCTACAATCTGTCAAGACTACAATGGCCTTATTATGACGTTAAATCACTGCTTTAATGATTTTTTGCTGTTTAGGGCTGAAACCATGTTTTCTCTGTTTTATTTCTCCGTTTGGTTATTTAGGGACAGTAACAGATTTGGATGGATTTAGTCAGATTTTACCTTCACAGGGGGGCCCTGGATCCAGCATCAACGATGGGCCCGGATAAAAATTGTCTGAATATAAAGTATTAAAGTTTATAAAGTGCATGTACTAGATTGTTACTTATTTTTGGTATGTAACCTCTAATGGGATGAGACTCAAATCAGGGCATGTCCGAGCATTATGAATATTAGACTAAATTGGCATTAATTGTGTTGGCAGTCTTGCCATTATGCCTTTCAAATGCCATCAGTTACTGTCATTTGCTTGCATGTTTTATCTGTAATTAAATTATGTTATATTTCCTGGTTCTGGCGCTGGGTTTTAAAACAGTTGGCCTGTGTTTCATCTGGCCAATGAAATGTCCACACATGAAACTTGGACGTGCCATTAACAGTCATTGGGCTAATTTGTATTGAGTGATGGTGACTTCAGTGAGCTCTTAAAGGGGAACAACTTCTACACAGGAAATTGCCTCTTTTTTTTTTTTCCTTTAAGTAGAGTATTTGATATTAGTTGGGCAGCAGCAAACTGTATCCAGCTCAAAAAGCTTGTGTTTAATAATACTGCTCAACTTTTCAAACTTTTTGTTTGTTTGTTTTTTTCACCCTTCAGGGTAATCAATCCCTGCTGCCCAAAATACTGGTGTTATTTTTTTAATTGTGACCTGAATTTTGAACCACATGGCAAAACAGTCCTGTTTACTTCAATTTACAGTTATTGCCAACTGTGTAACTATGTTTTCTTCTGTTTTGTTTGTTTTTTCTTCAGTGATGGATTTTCTTTTTCCTCCAGCTGAACTTCTGGAAGTTTCTCCCGGCTGACATCAGTCAAAGGTCACTCTCTCACCTCATCCTATTTTGCTAACACATCATCACATCAGCACGATCTTGGCTTCACTCCACAGGCTTTCTGTCAAGATAAGATTGTATGTGGAGATTGTGAGAAACATTGCAGTTTTTACTTTTAAAGCTCACTTCTGTTTGGCTCTAACCTGAATTATAGACAGTCGCCCGTTCTGCAAGCTCACATTTAAACCCCATGAAACAGTTAGGCTACATTCACATTGCTGTGTGGTCCTCGTCCAAATGTGTGGTGTAAGCTCTGTAGCAGCTCTACTCTCCAGCCAAACTATACGCATATCACATGATTACTCAATGTCACACAGCGCCTGTCCATTCAAAGAATGGTTCCCCTTTCTGTTATCTAGTCTGTGGAATTAGCAAGTGGTTGTTTTACTTTGAGGTGTGCGCAGTCAGTAACTCCCAGACATTATGACATTACTCACCGATGATAAACTCATCACTTCAGACTCTGCATGTCTTGTTTTGATGTAAAGTTAATCTGGCTCCAGGAAGATGATGACGGCCTTAAACTTGTCAGATGATGACAGAAACAACTTGTCAGGATAGTCCAAACACACTGGTGGTTTCTGGAGTCTTCCCTCGTTACTGAAAGGGGAATTCCCGTTTTTTGACACCTGGACCTTATTTATTGGAATAAATACACTCATATACTCACCCAGACAATTTTGGTGCAGCTTAGAGTCCTTCGGACGCTATTTAGATCCATCCGATATCTTCGT
>JAPZDX010000006.1:25251448-25273996 GCA_029783625.1 Naso annulatus | reverse complement strand
GTCTGACTAGGTGCAGCCATCTTACTTCCTCCTTGCGACACGTCAATGCAAATTATTTCAATCGATGCATTTACTTAATCTATAATGTCGATTATGTGGACGCATCACCCCAGCCCCAGTTATCTTAGATCATCAAAACCATCCTGAGTAAAACCAGCGATATGTTTAATTGTGGTGGATTTGGCTCAGATGGTCGAGTGAGTCATCCAATCTTCGGAAGGTCATTGCTTTGATTCTCAGCTCCTTCAGTCTGCATGTCATGTCCAAGTGTCCTTGGACAAGAAACTGAACCGTTAGCTGTTCCACCACTCTGTGTGTGTGTGTGTTCCTGATTAGCGGGCTGGCACTTAGATGTTCCTGCTATTAGTGAGTGAACGGGTATGTTTTCAGACTTACATTGTAAAGCACTTTGACGGGTTGAAAAGCGCCTTATGAATGCTGTCCACTTGCATTTCACTGTAATATATGATTTCCTTTCATACTAAAGGAGGAATTTGTGAAATTCTGCTCATTTAAGTTACTTCAGATTAACCTCAGGCAGAAAATGTTCATATTTGTTTTTTAGAATGTACTGACCAATTTCCCACGTGACCTTTCTTCTGTTCCATGTGGTTTTTCATATTTTTATTGCAGCTGGAAATGTCAATCTCACAGAAGCACTTGACAGCTTATTTGGGCTTCTGTTATTGACAGGGAGTGTTGCATGTTTGAAAGCATTTTAATGATTTTATGCTGATTAATTTGAAACCCAGACAATTTGATACATGGGAAGCTGCGGTCCTATAAGTTGCAGGCAAGATAAACCTGCTGTTACTCTGGTGTCATCAAACTTCCTCTGCATTAATTTTCAGCGTACTTCAGCAGTGATTCAATTAATCAGCTTTCATTGCGATGGTTGTACGAGTGTTAATCCACACAATAAGCTTGATTAGACTGGGTGTGGTATTTGTTCCCCTCCAGCTCTCACACCTCCACAGACATCTGATAGCTGCGAGAAAGTTATGATTTCTTGCTGTTTGGTGAGGAGTGTGGTTGGCAAAATTGTTGAGGCATATTTGATTGGCTTCGTCTCAGAGGGATGAGGCTACTTTGTCTCCCTTGAATTTTTGTAATCAGTTATTTTGTGTTTCACTACACTTGACATAAGAGGTTTTTCAGTCAGAGTTGGTGAAGGTTGACTTATTAAGGTTTTTTTTTCTCTTTGTCTTTTACAGTTTTAACAGTCATTCATTTTGATAACTATGCACTTTAGTCACTATTTCATTGTTTGATTTAATTAGTGAGACCTAGTAAAATACCACTAAAAAGAAGTAATACAAGACGAGAACCCCCCCCCCCCCAGAAAAACTAAAATACAATAAAATTTAAAAAAAAACATAAATTCAATTTTTATGTATTCTGATATCAAAGTCTATAATTTTTTATCCATATTAAACAAGTTCTGCTGAATAATTACATAGAGGTGAACCAACCCATTTCTAGCCATTAAAATCATGACATCTACCTGTCAATCATAATTCATATTTCAGGCAGCTTGTTGTAAAATTCATCACAGAGAGCGGGACGGACAGATTCAGTTAGCCACAGATTTAAATCGATATAGACGGAGAGAGAGAGAGAGAGAGAGACAGAGAGAGAGAGAGAGAGAGAGACAGACAGACAGAGAGAGACAGAGAGACAGATTTGGCCCTGCAGTGAACTGGTGACTTGTCCAGGGTGTACCTTGCCCTCGTTCAGCGTCAGCTGGGATTGACTCCAGCCTTCCTGCGACCCCGCAAAAGGATAAACAGTTATTAAAATTAAATAATGAATGAAAGACAGATTTGGAGTAACATAGAAATGTTAGCGGTAACATTTCTGGTTTGGTAGGTAGGTAGTTAGCTGGCAACAGGATGGTGAAGTGATGTGTGTTTGGGTCTACGCCAGTCAGATTAGGGCTGGCTGATATGGCCTTACAATAGAATCCCGTCTTTTTTTTTCATTAATCTGATATTTTTAACTACAAAAGACAAAGGGATTATTTTAAATACATTGTTTTTATTTCAATCAAACATGGATTTATCTGTTTGGAATAAAGTGCAAACTTAGCTTTGTTGAACTTCACTTATATAAAATAAGAGCACAGAGCTGAGAGAGAGCTTTTGGCTACCGTATTTACCCTAGCTGAAGAGGAAATCAATTTTTACCATTTTAATTTTTTAACATTGTCCAAACAAGTTTATTCAAATTTCAATGTAAAATTGACTTATTGCCCAACCCTAAATAGAATTTCTCCCAAACGTATGTCCCACCTCCACATCCTGTTTGAAACCTTTTCAGTCAAAATACGTCACCACACGGCAGTCTGACACTATAGAAAAACACTGCTTCAGGGTGTCCTAAAAAAATCACAGTGTACAGACTAATTTTCGCAGTTTGACTGTCGTCAGGTGTGGGTAGACAGAGGGAGCACCTGGTTAGCAGAGCCATCAGGATAACTGATGAGTTCAGTGCCACAGGTTGGTGCCTTTTCTTTGTTCTGCTGTGATGTGCAAAAACTGAGTGTTAGCTGAAATTTTTTTTTTCCCCACCCTCTTTATTTATTTTTTACAAATGCGTAAGTGTCAGCATGCACCACATCTGAAGTCAGTGTCTACATTTATATTTTTAGGTGAACTGTTCCTTTAAGACCATTTCCGTGACTGTTTCTTTCCTTTTTGTGATCAGATGTATATGGAGTTACCCGTGTTCCAGACTCTGCTGGCAGATGTGCTTTCACAGTAGTTCTTGTTATCTCCGGTTGAAGAGAGGCATAATTGAGCCTCTCATGCTCTCCATCTAAACATAAGCAGCACTTATTTACTTTGAAACAAACCCATTCATGTAACTCTGTTTCCTGAGTGATGTTAACTGTTTTGGGTCTCAGTGCCTCGTGTTGTCACACTAGCTTGCAGTAATTGCTTGTTCTTTTAACACTGCCTCTCTTTTTTGTGCACAAACAAACTATGTGCACAGACTGTCTGAGCTGGTGACACAGTCCAGTGAACCTAAAAGGGAAACAGTCACACCTCTTTTCCATTAAAAAATGAATTTAGACGAGCAGATGTGGCTCCCATTTTCAAAAAGTGGACTAAAAGTGTGGGACTGCTGGCACCCGACACCCGGCACACTGTCTTTTGAAAAGATGGCTTTCATTTTCCACAGAGCTGAAGTTAGGAGCAAAAGTGCTAATTTTTCACCACTGCAGATAACAAAAACCATGTGTCAGTCGACTCTTTGTACTATTTCTTGGTCACTAATCTGAACAGGATGCCAGCCAAATGTTGCGTTCCTTTCACTATGACAGTGCACTCAGTCAAACATTAGGAATGTGGTAAGAAAAGCCAAAGTTGCCCTTGACCCTGTCAATGCAGGAGATGTACCAGCAGGAAAGTATATTTGTCTAGTACCTCAATAAGCACACAGAGCTGGTATTGAGAAAATAACACTCTGCCTGCTAGTGTGAAATTTGCTTGGTCCGTTTGCATAACTGTCAGGAGTCGTAACAGGAGATGAGAGTTTCAGTTGGTGGTCCTTTCCATGAGGATCTGGGAATGAGGGCTATGCTATGGGAATGCGAAGTCCGTGTGGAAGTGAAGGGGGGTGTGAATATGTCAGTTGTAGCGGTAGGAGTTCAGTTTCACTGCGGAATGCACTGTTGATATAAAATGCTGCCTGGAAGGCCAACAAACCTTGCCATGTACCCTCATGCAGTTCCAAGTGCTGTCATGCCACGATATAAACGACCAGTTTTTGTTTCAGAGCTCTGAGAGCCTGAGAGCCTCAAACCAAACTGTTTGCTCTCCATGAGAATTAGCAGTGTGCGGTGAACTTCAACTATCACCACAATGAAGCAATAATGTGGTTATGGGAGACAGAAACAACACATTGGGCTTAGTTATTGCCACTTTAACTGCTGTTTTTTCTTTACAATTCATTGGTGAAGAAAAGAAGTTCCACACTTGGATTGTTTGAGTTTTATCTGGCCGGATCGGTATTTCAAATAAATGTTTGAGGTGGCAGCATTTAATGGTACTGCAGTTTTATTTCAATGTTACAGATGGGTGGGAAAATGGTCCTAGTAAGGAAAAGCCTGGCTCTCTGTTGATTAAAACAAAGCAGACATATAAGAAGACTTGTTCCAACGCTGATAACTAGTATCGCAAAATGCCTCCGATACCACCAAAAATGCTAGTATCGCTGTCGGCGAGTACCAGCCTGCTCACCGATCAGATACCATGTGATTTGTTAGCTGCTGAATGGTACCCAGCTGCTTTCCAGTTAGCTTAGTTAGCTCTGACTGATATTACATACTTGAATTCAATTCTTCTGTGCCGCTCTAAAACAGTGCACAGGAAGTACCGCTGTTCTGAAATTGTCAGATACTATTTTTAAGAGTGGTGAAGAAGAATGGAGAGATTTGATGGAGCTAACAAAATGTCCACATTTGACAATATTTTACACTGGAAAGTCCCACCCATCAGCACAAAGGTGATGTGTAAGGAATTAAATTTTCCCAGATTTTTAAGTGGCTGTTGCACTACTTTTTATTGGTATCAGATCAGTACTCAGTATCGGCTGCTACGCAAGTTTGGGTAAGGAATCAGTATTGGTAAGAAAAAAAATGGTGTCGGAACATCTCTACATATAAGAGAACAATGAGAGACATTACAGTGCAGTGCTCTAAAGCCTTGTACCTCCTACTGCCCCCACTTCCGGGTTGCCTAACTTTTCTAGAGAACTCTATTACACTGTAAGTGAAAAGCGTTCTCAGTTGTTGTGCTGAGAAGAAAAGGCGTATGTCTGTTTGAGTTTCTGGGAATAAAAGCTGCACTGAGCAGCTTCTTCGGATAAATGGACTTGTCTCTGCACAGCTGCTGTCTATTGTCTCACTAGACGACGGCTGGAATTCCAACCCTGATGATGTTTCCTTCAGTCTGGAGCTGTTTGTTCAGAGCCGGAGTCTTGAACTTGCCTTTATCTCCCTCCCATCTTGACTAATTTGAGTCAGATCGTTTTCTCCTTTTGGTGCAACTTCATTTTGGATATCTGTGCAGAAAATGTGGTCTCATGTCTTTAAACTTCAATGCATCTGCAGTCAAAAACCTCTGCATCAATTAGTTGGATGTTGAAGGGTTTAGGTCGACCACCTGCAGATTCATCTGCATTTCAGGGGGATGGAAATTCAGATCACCGTCACATCTCTGCTTCATTGCCTGTTTGATTCCCCCAACTTTTAGTGTTGTCAAAGATGATTTTTAATGCACAAATTAAAATGCTCTCTCTAGTGAATTTGTGCTTTTATTACTGGATGTTGTCCTCAAACCATATTTATGAAGCATAGTGTACAATAATCTGTGAGCACAGGGATTACATATATATGCAGACACCAGCTTTTATATCCAAAATTGATCTTGAACATTGCAACTCTCTGTGTCATCCTTTGCATATCCCGCTGTGGCTTTAAAAGCAAAATGTTTAAAGTTCCAGAAATGTAGCTGATGAAAGAGCACCCTTTCCACTCATAAAAATGCACTACAACTGGATTTTACTCTCACTACAGAACATGAGCAAAATGAGATGGTGAATGAGGTTATTGTTCCCATGCAGATGCTCACTGCCAGCTGATCAGGGCTTAAAAAAAAAAAAAAAAAAAAAAGCTGTACTACAGCAAGTTCTTCAGTGATGAATAGATGTTTTTCACACAGCTCATCAACGCATTCAACACATCTATTTTCAGACATATTCATTTTTCATGGAACATGTGACTGGTTGGATGATTCGTGTCAGGCCAGACGGGTCTGCTTTGATTGTGACTTGTCAGGGAGGCGCTTTGAGATATTGAGGTCTCGAGTGCCTTAAACACACACCTTTATATTCATATGTCTATATAAACTTATTCACCTATGGCTTAGAATAACTCATATTTAATGCAAATACAGCCAGCGTACCATTTTGCGTTTATACACACATTTTAAAACTATTATATTTATGTAACTACACATAAAACTACACAACATTTGAAACAGCTCATCTGGAGTAGAGAGACTCTGCTGACTGAAATGCTCTAAAGCAGCAGACATTGCAAAGACTCTGCAAAAGCGCTGTCCTGAACTCATCCCTCCTGTGAAATTAAGCCTTACAGATATGAAATATAGAAATTATCTATAACCGTACTTGGAAAGCACCAGTATGGCTGTTAAACATAATAAGCCCTAATGAGTTAACACTGTCTGAATGCAACTGTAGGAATTTAGCCATGTTGCCAGGTTTTACTCTCACACAGATACCAGTCTCGACACTTGAATTATCAGAGATTCAGGGGAGAAATCTTTTGAATGTTGGGCTGAATTAGACCCTTTTAACCCTGACATTAGTATATTTTGGGTGCTGGGATTGCATTGGGATAGAGGTGTAAATGCAGCAACAGCAAGGATTGTGATCTGATCGGCCAAACCACCTCAGGACATTGTCAGAGATGCACTGTGACCATGTGGAAAACGAGAATAAATTCATTTGCATTTTTTAATTCATATAAAACATCTACCTGAGTGGAATAGCAATATAAATAAATAAATAAATATAAATAAATAAATAAATACCAACCTGTTGATGGTCACCCTGATATGTAGTGTCTCTACATTATCCAGGTTGACATTTTGTTCATGGAACCTATTTTGCCAAAACCAGGGAGTTAAGGAGTGACATGTCCATTCTACAATGTCACTTTCAGTACATGTAAGTTGTGGTGGCACCTCTTAGCGGTGGACTTCTGACAAATAATGTATAAGCAATGCACAGGACAGATGCAGTTTTTTCTGTAAGTTATTATTTCTGCAGTTCAACTTTATGCAATCTGTAGTCTCTAAGCGTAAGGCCAGAACTTCGTGACTTGGTGAAAAAATTAGATTTTGGCTGTGGTTGAGTTGTCTGGAATCAGGTTAGAAGCAACATAGTTTTTAAAAGACATCAGAATTCATATCTGCCTGAGCAAAATCTCCTTCCACTAGTCTTTGAACCTTGTAATCCCATCTCTCCGAGTGAAAAAATGAATATATGCATAGGTTGTAACAACATAATTTCACAGGTTACATTTCATTGAGAAGTGCTTGAAGATATAGGATTAAGAGGGAGAAAACGGCACTGAGGTGGTAAATTAATGATGCTGCCCATCAGAGGTTTTGACCGTTAGTTTGGCAGACAAGAATCTGATGAGTCATGAAAGTCGGAATCTGTCTTGGATAAATTGTGAACCTCGTATGAAATCTGTGGGTTAGTAAAGATAAGTCTGAATCACTGAGCTGCATGGACCTTTCACTGGAATGTTCCATGACTCACCTCCTCAGTATTCTCTGGGCAGGGATCCTCCTCTCTCCAGAGAACTTCCTCTGCTTCAGCCCTGATACAGTGAGGTGGTGAAGGTTGGCAGGCTGTGACTTTTCAAGGCCATTATCTCGACCACTGCCGCATCACTACCTTCATCCGCACTTCATTCTCCTAAGTGTGATTGATGGAAATGTCCAGCCTGGCCCAGCACCGTGTTGCGGCATTCAGCTGAGGGCAAGGACTGTTGCGAGAGGTACAGAAACGAGCAAGAGGGCAGAGGATTTGAACTTTATCGGTGCCACTGCAAATCAGCGTGAGCAGACTTTATGCTTGCACAGTATAGAGGAGCAAAGTCGTCACCCTTGACAACATGACGCTGAGCCAGCTGAGGCTATAATAGCTCAGGGCCACTGGGACATGGACAGCGTGCCTCGACAGAGTAAACAAAGGTGTTCAAGAAACACAGCCAGAAGCCTGTAAATTTCAGAGTTCAGTCTGAAAATTGATGGTTATCATATCATGTACATTTTGCTTATAAATGGTATTCTATTGTTTTTATGTAAGGGTCATTGCAGCTAATAACTGTAATTTTGATGATGACAATAATAAGTTCTATCCTGCTGTAAAAATCTGGTACCACTTTAAATTAAGTCCACCCTTAAAAAGGGTTACAAATGGTTTAAAATTTGGTTTTTATTTATATTATTTATAAATGGTATTAAGTCATCAGTAAATGGTCATTAAAATGAGATGCAGAGAAATGCCGAGATTTGATGGGGAGAGAATCAACTCAGTGAAAAACAAATACCAAGGAAGGTTTAGGCTGGGCACAGATATCTGAAAGTGGGACCAAGATTGGGTGAGTAGTACACCAAGTAAAGGAAGGTTGCCAACTGTGCTGCATCTGGAATGTTGTCCTAAAGAAGATACCAGCAAACATTTAGCATCAAAATATACAATGGTAGTAGGCAATGACTGGGTAATTTCTTAATTTACCTTTCTAATAAGACAGGCCACTTCCATCCAACCACATTTCCATTGGTGGACAACAAATATCCCATGAAGAAGACACTTGAACACCCTAACTAATAAAACGACATGACAAAGTAAGCTAAGCAACCAGCAAGATCCAAGATTTAACAAAGTAGATGGAGTAATTTGATCTTGCAGAGTAATAAGCCTGCATCAATGTATGAAAATTGTTATAACTTGCTTATTAATGGCTTATAAAGTATTTATGACCTAATTAATAACCTAATTTATAAACCATATATAACCAATTGTTATAACTGGTTTATAACTGTTTGCTAATGACTTAAAAGGAATTTATAACCTAATTAATAAATTTGTAACCGTTGAAAAGGGTAGACCTACAAAGTTGTAAAGTTCTACAGAAAACATTTTACCGTTGCAACCCTTGTACACATGCATCAGTAATAATTTCAGCAATATGTTAATACTTATCACTTGGATACCTTTATACTTAAGTATGATTTTAAATGCATTGTTTTAATTTGTAATGGAGTACTTTTGTATGCGACTTAAAATCAAGCAAACGATCCTGAAAACTTGCTTCATCACTACCTGAATCTGTCTTGTAAGGATCAGGCTGTCACTGCCTGTAGGCTTTCATGAGGCTGGTAGAGGTTTGTCGTTTCCTCAGCTTGAATTCACTCACAACTGATGCAAATGTTGTGACCACAGGAAACAGAGCAAAGAAGTCGGCCAGACAATTCTCAACCGTTTGACTTCTGTCCATCTGTTTCCTCCAATATGTGACCGATTCATTTTGTTTAACTGAAAGCAAAAGGAGGCAACGGCAGAATTCACACTGGTTTGAAACCCATTGCTTTTGCTGTTATTTATATCCATCACAAACTCTGGCGAGATGAGAGTCTCTGTTAACTTGTGCATGCACAGTAAAGACAGAGTGATATTCAGACCCCTGTTATAGATTTTTCTGCTCCCAAAGGTGAACTGTGACCGTTGCCTTGGTGAGCTGCACGTAGCTCCTGAAAGTACTGCTGCACGACCTCCAGCATCGATCCAAGCATTCTCCAAGGTTGCTTTCTGTTGTGGGTCATGTGACTCACAGCTGTAAACCTTGATTACATGGCGCTTCTTGGGGAGGCTCACTTTGCATTCACAGCCTGTGGGAGCAGTACAGTATGTTCCCCGACCTCTATGGGTGAGGTCACCGGAGAGGGCAAGTCATAAATATGGTCCTTTACAACCTAACAGCAGCAATTTACTCTGATATTTGCCTCATTGTACTATCCCACATGTGACCCAAAGTGCCTCTGTCGATCTATGTATCAAATATAATTTGTTCTTAAATTATACTATGAATGACACTGTGAGGCATTTTTAAAATGTGTAATTTCAGTTTGTTGATGGCAGCAGCACAGCGTAAGACTGCTTTATGGCCTTGTGGGAAGTTCGGAATGGTCTATTTCAATAAGCTCAGCACAAGAGGTTGACACCAGCAGAAAGTAATTGAAAACACTTTTTCAGGGTCTTGCTCTGTATGGATCTGAAGAGTAATTCTAGTGAGCTGAGATGACAGAAACAGAAGTCAATGGAAGTTATTGCCTTCCCGCTGTGGAGTTCATTGCTGAAGATCAGAAATGAGACAACTGACAAATCAGATGACCCAAGGAGACATTTACTCTTAAACCCTCGCCCACCATTTTGGCTGAGTTCAGAACCATAGTACTTTGAGTGGTGACTTAACAGTGTCCACAGTGCAAGTTTAGAAATCTGCATACTAGAAGAAACTTGTACTTAGTAACTTGTTGGTTTAGTAGAGATTTCCTGTCAGAAAACATCTTAAAGGTTACAGATACCTTAAAGTTCACCTGAAATGGCATTTCGAGAATATCTTACTTCTGTATAGTGATGTCTTTCCAGCATAAACAGGATAAACAGGTGGGATGAATCATTGGGAGGAATTTGATTTGACCATTGAAAAATGGGACTTATCTTAACAAACATGGAGGATCACGGTGGTAGAGGCTAACTTTAGCCTAACTTCAGCCTGTGCAGAGGTGCCTACTGTCACACGTTGGGCTCGATGCACACACATTTGCCCCTGTTCAGAATAAAAGCATTGAAGACAGCTCTGCCTGACAACTGTCTGTCTGACAAGGCTTTTATTTTGAAAGTAAATCATGAGCACAAACCTTATGTTGCAACTTCAGAGGACTTGAAATTTGAATTCTATAAATATTTTAGGACAGGTGGTAAATAGCCTGTAATATTGGTCGAAAAAGCTCTGGGCAAGATGATGAAAGTCACGTGACATTATTTTTTAAAAGGGAGGAAATGTGATTCAGCTTGGATATAATAATACAAAGAAACAGATTTTTTTTTTTTTGTAATTTTTTTATGCCTTATTTAAGTGAGCAGTGTGCCCACGGATGTGGACTAAAAGGATTAAAAAGACATTTTTAATTTCAGGTGGACTTTATTACAACTTGGATCATCATCAGTTTTATTGTTTATTTTACAATTCATCAGTCAGTAACTGATATTTGGAAACACAGGAAGGGGTCAGGTGATTTGGTTGTTAGAAACTGAAAGTCAGCTGTGTTGAAGTATCAGTATTAATCTTAACTGCAGAGAAAAACAGCAGGGTTCTGTAAACTGTGGTGGATGATGCAAAGGGTGGTTTGGATAATAATAAAGTCGTTTCACTTTGTTTGCTTGTTTGAATGTATTTGGCTAACGGCGGGTCTGTGTTCAGTGTGTGTGATTGCCTTATTAATGGTGTTTATCTCCATCAGAGTTCTTTTAGTGATGTCGCAGTGTTGCCACATCTCAGTGATTATTAACACTGTTATAAATGATGGCCTAAACTGCACAAACAAAACCCAAATTGTAATTAGAATAATATTTTCAGCTTTATTATAAATCATAGAAAAAATTACTCACAATCTCTATTTATCCCTCTGGTTTGATCTATTTGCTGAATGGCCTGTCGTGTTTTGTTTTCTCTTCTATTTTATGCCTGTCACAGTCATTTTTATGGCCTGTTGGTTTGATTATATGCTGTGTTTCTTCTTGCAAAGTGACAGTACAGAGAACGCTTGGTGAAAACACAATGCGTAATGACTTTATTAAATGCAGGCGGTTTGGGAGAAATAGTGTGCTTGCTAAACAAAGCCTGGCTCTCTTGGGGTTTGCCCAAAAGTACTACATCCAAGGCTTGTTTCATCTAATACCTCCACAGTAACTTTTTCCCCCTTTTTTACTTCCACCCAAGGAACATCAGTAGGGTCTTACGGCTTTGTGTATATTTGCGAATAAAATATTGAGAACTCTCTTGGGTTGCCTGCAGTTAATTCTGCTGGTGACGGTGAAGCCGACATTAGTAGAAAAAACTGAAATAAACAGAGAGGATCTACTGTCTTGCTGTACCAAGTCATCTTCATCGTATTTTGCTTGGTCAAGCTTTAAGCACATGATCTCTGAGGAGGGGGATTACAGAGGTACTAAGCTTCGTTTTTTTTTTTTTTTTTTCCATCTTTCGTGGCTCTAATTAATCAGGGCAGGGTTCTGCCAAGGGGCTTAGCTGGCCCCTTGTCAATTTGCAGCTATCGGCTTGCTTAGACAGGCCTAAAGAGCAGCAGTCCAGTTGCCATCTACAGTAGATAGTCCCCTGTAATGAGAAAAGCTCTCACAAGCTGATGAGATGCTAAGCAACAAAATACAGCAATAGAGAAGTGAAGTTGTCGAGGGAATATAGCAATTTTTTCCCCTTTCAATTGGATTTCATGAGTGCCATAATTATAAAACTGGTCCTAATTTATTATTATTGTGATATTGTGATCGTTTCTTTTATAGGAACTGTGTAGGTCATGAAAATATCCCTCAATCCAGGGAAATTCACTTTTCATTTTATCAGGAACACAGTGAATGTGACATTATCTTATCGCGCTGTTGGCAGGATCTCATTGGCTTGGACTCATTTCTCTGGTGGCAGCTGGTTTAAAAGCCTCAAATATCTGCGCCTGCCTGCAACTGTTTAAGGTGGTTTAAACAAACATATTAATTTTTATTTCCTATTTATTTGAAAACAAAACAACAAAAACCTAACACAAGCAAAGTGTCTCGTTTTTTGGGAAGCTTTTAGGACAGTTTCACCATAAGGCTTGATATACTTTAGTCAGAAATGCCATTTGATGTATAAGATGTACTTTTGATAACTTTTTTTCATCTTAAAGAGGGGTGCGTCCCATACACTGATGAGAACAAAACACCAGTATTAAATGCAGAGAGAGCTATTTTATTGTGTTACAGTATTTTACCCAGAAGATATCACCTTAAACAAGCGAAAGCTTTGTCACAGACACGCCCCTTGATGATCGCTAGTTCAGCTGCCACCGATACGATCACAACTATCAGTGTTACTGTAGGCTGAGCTCAATTACTATAGTGGTAGCTAGCAGGATGGCAGACTCGACATGGTGAAAACAGATCGCAGTAGACGGAGCTGCACAGTTGCACAGAAACTGCGCACTGTGAACTTTGACGAACGCAATGTAATATTGACTGGATCAACTTCGATTAAAACCAGTGTTTATTTTTAAAGTGAGAGGAGATGTTTTTCAAACGTTGCATCCGAACATTGAAAAATCAAAAAGTGAAGACAGTATCATTTGTGTGTGGTGAATGTGTGTAACTTGTATACACATTTTCATCAATAATTACCTTTGAAACCTTTTTTTCTCCTCTGGGAGACAGCCAAAAACAGACTCGGTCGTAGATACAGTGCAACTTAGATTCCAGATTTTACGTTAGTAACAATATTATGTGAACAACGCAGTTTTCCAACTTTTCTGTTTGTTTTTTGGTGCATGTCATTCTTCAGGCAAAAGCAGTGACTTGAGGTTATGCAAGGTCAAGTGTCTAGGAATTAGTGACATCTAGTGGTGAGGTTTCAGACTGCACCCACCTGGATATCCCCCAGCTTACACTCCCCTCTCAGGCATGCAAAAAAGCCTAGAGTGGCCATGAAACAGCCTGTAGAATCTAACACACTGAGCACTCATTCTCACTTTTTCAGGTTCGCTTTTCTCTACGGATCCGCTTCATTTGTCAGGCCTTATGAAAAGCCCCATTACCTTTTCAACTGAAAAAAGGTTCATTTAGCTCATTAATAGGTCATTAATTGTTTCTTTTAGAAGGGCTTCAAGCTAAAGCCAAAGAACCGTCAGTCATGCCCTACTTCTATTATCGTGCAGTGAGCAGTGCAGTGGAGCTGAGTCAAGTCATAATGCCCACTTACAAGTATAATTCTGGAAATCCATCAGTCACTGTTGGAAGTAGAGGTGTAACAGCACGTCAGATTGTGTGGAACTGCACGATACACACGTGACGGTTTGGGTGTGCAGAGTGTTGCAGAGAATACATGGTATAATTATTCACAGTGCACGGTGGCTTAGTGGTTAGCACTGTGGCCTCATAGCAAGAAGGTCCTAGGTTTGATTTCTACCTGGGGCAGGACCTTTCTATGTGGAGTTTGCATGTTCTCCCCGTGTTCATGTGGGTTTCTTCTGGGTGCTCCAGTCAGTACCCTTGACTGAGGTAATGGCTCAGATTCTGGAGTTGTTCCCTGGGTGCTGCACTGTGGCTGCCCACTGCTAGCAAGTTTAGCAAGTCTAGCAAGTTTAGCAAGTTTAGCACATGGTGATTGAGCTAATGTAGTAGACCCGCCTGCTTCTTTTAAATCTTGTTGTCATGAGGCTTCTCCCACCTTTCCAAAGTAGGTGGATGAAACTTTGATAGTGTAACGAGTCATTTCGCTGAAGCTGTGTGACGGTCAGAGAATCCACCGTTTAACAGCGTTTTTCTCACCTGAACCAGGGAGCAAAAATAAAGATTGGAAAGGAGGATGATGCTGTGATGAAATTTTTATACTGAACCATGAGGTCTAAACAGAGATGTGAACCGAACTGTGACTTCTGTGTACCATTATACCCCTAGTTGGAAGTGAGCATTTATGTGCAATTAAACAAATTGCCAAAAATTAAACTAAAGCTAAAAATTAATATAATTTTCTTTAAATCGAACATTTGTTCAAATGGAAAAAGTCAAATGTAAAATTGTATTTTTGTCACTAGTCTCAAGGACGCGTCATGCTGTACAGCTTCACAGTGCACTTTTGTCATATATGAAAATTTGAGTTGTGATATGATTTTAAGATCAAAAGACTTCGGTCACTTGGGAGAGTAAATGTTGTTAAAGGTGGTGAAATAGAAGTCAGTCTGGGTCTTACTTTCTATGTTATAACTGAAATCCAAGCACACACAAACATTAGTTTAAATTCAGGCAGCACCTGATTTGAGAAACCAGAGGCCATGTTGAGCTTTGATGCATGGCACCATGAACTAAATGTAATGGAATATACCGTAAACTAATAACAGATTGGACATTTTGTTTAAGTTCATTTATCACCTGCCGGTCATTAATTGGCGTCTGCTCTTGTGCGTCATCCCGCCCACAGACCTGCAAACACATCGAAGCCGAACAAGTGACTTCCAAGCCGCAGACTTTGATAGCTTGCTGCAAATGTTAAATGAAATGGTGCGTGTTGCCTGCCTCAGGTCTTTCAGGCTCTATTGACAATCCAGTAGTATGTTTCAGATTTACTGGTTTGTGTCCAGCCAGCCCTTTTATTTACAGTATGCTGAATTGTGGGATCTGAGGCGAGGAACATCTGTGAGCGATTGAGACAAAAGGAGCACAGGACCTCATCACAAAACACAACACACGCCACTGACATCAGGCTGCTTTTCTACTGCAGTCCACGTTTTGTCTGCCATGCTTTCTGATGTCAGTAAAGTGGGACTGACACTATTATTTTAGTTATCAGCGCAACTTTTAATTCTTTTCTTGGTTAATCATTTTAAAATGCCAGTAAATAAGTAAAAATGCTTATCACAATATTGTGAGGCCAAGTATCCTGTTAACTGTCACACAACACAACAACAGCTGATAAGTACTGGCATCCTCGGAAATTTTGAGATAAACTAAATTGAGTTATTATTCAGTTTTATTGATTATTTCTGTGGTGATTTAGTGGATGAATCAAACAAATCTTTTCAGGCCAAGTTTGAAAACATTGGTCATGTACCCAGACAAAACCCTGCCGCAAGCAGAGGTATTACTTGGCATCCCTCTTTCATCACTGCCAAAATGCATCTGTGCTGAGCTTTGGAAGAGTTTGAGACGGTTGTATTAGCTGTCAAAGCTTTGCAGACTGGCAGGAGGCTCTATCTGTTTACCGGCCAGCTGGAAAGGAAGAAAGCAAGGTTGCCATTAAGTCTGCCTATGAGGTAGAAGGCATGAGATAGTTTAGACATGATAAGCCAAGGGACCCGACCGTTGTTGTGTACCAGATGGATAGAGATATTGCAAGAGGCTTAAGGCAGCGTAGAAAGATGAAGGGATTATAGCAGCCAATCTTTCTGTCAATAAGTGGTTCGGAGGCTAGAAAAATTTACCTACAACAGTGTCTCCAAGAGACAGAGGCACACACAAGCAGCCCAGTTGGACTTTGAATTGGCAAAGATCTCTTAAATGTGTTTCAGTTACATTTAAAATGGCTCCGTAAATGTCAGATAGACATGTTGCCGGTTATCAGCCAAGTTCTAAACAATTTGCCAGATGTTTTTCACACCTGTACTGACTTGTGGGGAAAACCACAAGTCAAGAAGAAGTTGTTTTCAAGTCAAGTCTGCCACTGAACCAAACACTAACAGACAGACTTGTATTATAATGTCAGGGAATGAGGTGTTTTGGGGCTGCTCTTAGGTCTTTCTTAGGTTTCAATGAAAAGAGGCTAAAACGCACATACAAGCACAACAAACATCTTTTCTAACCTCTCTTCACTTTCTGATGTATCAGAAAAAAAATGTATGTATACTTTAGAAGATCACCTCCTTGACTTCCTGCAATTTTAAAATTTTCTCTATAAATGTGACAGTAGTATCCAACTATTTGGACGGTCTCAATGCAGCCATTTAGTCAGTGCTGCAGTTTAAATGATAGATTTAACAACTCGCTAAACCGACCAGAGCAAAAGGAAAATTATTTGTTTGTCATTGAAACATAGAGCTCAGTACCCACCTTTTTTCATTGGCCTTTGCGTGTACCTTAACTGCCAGTCTTAACTGACCTTAAAATGGTTTTCTCATTAGTTCTCACATTACTGTTTCATTTGTTTTCTGTTTTGAAAATGCTGCGCTGAGTTGCTTTTACTGTTTTTTTTAATTGTTTTACTTCTGTTTGTAAAGCACAGTGGTTGAGCTCATGCTGTTGTAAATGTGCTTTAGAGATAAATTTGATTTGACTAACCAGTGACAAAAACCTCCAATGGACACGACTTATGCCTGAAGGTACAATGAAATAATAGCTAATAGAGAGGTACATATTTTCACCAATTGGATTAAGTCTTCAACGTCCTGTTCCTTCGTGTTTTTCAGTCACAACAGAGCTGAAATGATCATTGCTGTTTACATATTCAGCTCCAGGTGTTTGTCACAGTGAAACCAGTTGTAACAGAGCACAAGGACTGTGTACCTTTAGAGCAACATGCCATTAAATGTGACAGGTGTATTGGAAATGATATTACATCGAGATTTCGAGGCCATTGCTCACCGGTTTCTGACAGGTTACTGATGAGAATCACAACTATTTCCTGTCTTCCCCCCACAGGGTGTTTTTTTTTTTTTTTTGCTGGGGGAGGGGTCAGAGTGATCCACAGTGATTGTGGAGGTGGCATTGACAAAGAGCATTTGTTTTTGCTCTTGAAAACAAGCGCTGAGGTAGCATGTAAGAACCCTTTGTTAGTATTTCTCCTGTGTTACCTTCATCCACTCTCATGTGAATGTCTTCTGAGTCTGTGGACACTTTTATCGAACAGAAAAATGTTGTGATTTTGACCTCAAAATATTCACCACATCTGAAACCAGTGCTGTTTATTTTCTAACTTTGTTCATTTCCTGAACATCCTGTAACTTCCATAATAAAGCGTTCAAGAAGCAGGCAAACGCAGCAGATTTTAAGGGTGTCAGCTAACAGTGAAAACATCCAGGGCTCTGTACTGCCACCTCAGTATTTGTGAGCACTGCTGGAGACCGTTACCTTTAAAATAAATTCAGTGTGCTTGTATCTTATTATTTAACACCACACATACCTTTTGTGTTTCTCAAAAACCAAAAATAGAGAAGCTTAAAATAGCTTGGAGTTTCTCCCATACAGTTTATTTTAATGTGGCACACGTCTTTGTAATTTCTGTCTAGATGTCTGCATAAAAAAATGCCAGAACCCAGGTCAAATATTTTCAAGGGCTTGTTTTGTTAACTTTAATCACAGAGCACAGAAAGCACCACACACTCACATCTGAGAGGATGGGAACAGAACTCTCGGCAGTTGTGCTTAATTGATTATTTTAATGTTCCAATGACTAATTATTTCAGAACTAGTCATAGATGATGTTCTCTGTGTTGTGTCATCCTATGTTTGACATGCGACTCTAAGAGTAAACCTGTTTTCCAGTCTGTACGTCTGCACAATGAGATGTCTTCACCTCACTTTAATTCCTCTTGTGCTGAATATTTGAGCAGATTCTGTTTCCACTGGGCAGCAGTCCTATTGTGCACGGCTTCCAACAGACTACTTCTACCCTGACTCAGTCATATCAGGACTGAAAGGCTTACTGCAGAAATAATGGCCTGGTGGCAATGTTCAGTCGTCAGCTCTTTGAATTGCAGGAGGGACGTGGGCAGTTCTCAGCGTGTACAATACAAATGGGCACTATCTCATCTACAGAGAGGAAAAGAATTGGAAAATTTAAAAAAAACACGACACAATCCAGATCTTTTCAAGGTTTGCAGTTGTCTTCCACTGTTCCAACTAAAGCAGTACAAGTCTTTTCAGAAGCTTTTGCTGTTTCACTGTTTTGAAGTGCTGTTATCACTGCTCCTTGCTTTAATTGGAAAATTACAAATCTAACTGTTGTCTCTGAAAAATGGGTCATGACTATGTTTCTTTCGGAAAATTATGTTTCAGAAGCTTTTGACCAAAATAAAAGCTCTTAACCTTCTTAAGGTTTTTACCAGCTTAATGAATGAGTACATTTTATGCGAACCAGCCTATCTGAATCCATATCTAGACCTCTTGTAGAGCCTAATGTAAAAGATAAGCTCACCCGTAGGATCTTTAGATCATTTATCGGCAGACATAAGGGTCATTGCCCCTATAAAAGCCACTAATGATGTTACAATTGAATCCGCCGGCGAACAGGACAAAAGACGGAGGTAGAGATAATAGAGGTTCCGATTAGGCATCTGGCGGTCCGGGGTATAATGAGATTGCTGAGGTATGAGTTGATTATGCTGTCATATTTATAAAAAAATAATTGCATATTCCATAATCCCCAGGAGTGTTTGACGTTGTGAATTTGGAAAGTGATTTAAGGGAGCAAACACAAGAACTGTGCTGAATATCCTCCCCTTTTAAATAGCAGCACAGGTGTGTTAGCTCAGAAGGTCAGCTCAAATAAAACTCGTAAGTTATTTTTTAATATCTAACTTATGTCTGATGAAATGTGCAATATAAATATTCACATTATAAACAAGTGTACACACATCCAAACATTGGTGCTGGTGCTCAGACTAAAAGTAGGTGATTGCAAGTCAAAGAAAAGAACTGTTTATAGATAAACATGAGCTTAGAGTTATACTGTAATCTGAAGAAAAGCCTTAATGCTTGAAATGTCAAGTTAAAGTTGATTTAGGCAGTTTATTTTTGGTATCATTGTGCAAAAATCCAACATTCAACACTTTGCAATTCAGGTGTTCTAAAAGAAACCTAGACTTCTGTACCTCTCCTTGGCTCTGTATTTAGACTGTAATGGGATATTTCAGGGCAATCACGGTAATTACAGAGAGCATGTGTTCCTATTGTTTGTACTTCTTAGCAACAGGTGACATTGCTTCAAGATGATTGGCTGTTGAAGTTGAGTTGCAGGCAACACCGTCAGCCGGCTTGAGTCGGACTTGAAAGAGAGAGTGACAACAAATGAAATAAAACGGGAGCCGGAGCAAAAACTGGGAGCGGAGGGTGGAGTAGAGTTGCTTCCTCAGGAGTCTCATGCTACAACTAGCTTGATTTGGAGATGTTGCCTACCTTAGCTTTATTAGTGCATTAAAAGCATGCAAAGGAGCCTTGTGAGCAAACAGTTGTTTTCTTTCTCAAATTTTCTGATTATGAATTGTTCTGGATTTGAATTATGTCAATGTATGCAGCTTTTTAGTTTAAGCCATACATGAAGCAAAAAAATTGGTAATTATTAAAATTCCTTCTGTTTTTTGATGGCATAAAGAGGCTCCAAAATTAACTTGATCATGACTCAACCTGCTTTTTTTTTTGTTTGTTTGTTTGCTTTTTCCAAGTGTATAAATTTCCAGACCAAAAAAACCCTTTCAAAACTTTTTAATATCTCTGGATAATTTAGTGATACTATTATTCCTGTTGTGTGCTGTATACTAATGTGTCAACATGGAGTACTCACAATCCAGTAAGGACATATAATTTCACAGTGCAGTTTTTAAAGAGGGGGAGTTAATAATCGGTTCCTCCAGTATTTGTGCTTTGTTTACGTAAAAAAACCACTAATTTTCCTGAAATTTCGATCTGGCTTGTTTAAAAAACACTCAGGATAATTGCTAGAGTCTACTGTCGCCTCCTGAGTTATAACAGCATGCTCATTAGAAGAAAAGTTGATTGACTCTATGCAACTGTTTTGAAAATTAAATGTATAATTTGACGGTTAAAAATTATCCCCTGTATGAAAACTGATTGTTACATTTGATTGAATGTGAAACATTAATGATAGAGAGATGCAGAACAAATTAATTGGATGTATTACCGTGCAGCTTTACAAGGTGCACTGCGATGGCTTGACAGTTTTGTGTAACCTTCACAGCAGTCGGGATGGTAGCAGTGACATCATTAGCATAATATTTAGCAATTTAGCCATGTAGTCTGAGGGTATTGTGTCAACAAAAAAAGCTTCAGCAAACCTCACTGACCATAAATTGCAAATAGCTGTGGAGCATTTTACATACGTTGAGTGGAAGCACTCAGACAGCCTGACAAGTAAATGGAGTGTAACAGGATGTAGCAGGGGGTTTGTATAAAGCTCCGGCATGCTTCTCTAACTGAAGGTACTTAATAAACAGCATTTAGAATTTGTCAGTTTACCATTGAGACACATCAATATTTAATGATTTAGCACTTCTATCATAAGATCTTTTTGCTCCCCCTCCCAGCACACAACTCTCTTATGTCGGACTTGTGGGCTTCTTTTCAGGTCGTATTTCTGACTGAGACATCAGATACAAAGCAGCCTCACGTGCAGCTACTTACGTGCATCAGACTCAGTCTGGCCGGTTATTAGGCCAGAGACAGGGAGTGGAAATCTCCAGGCATGTCCCGATTTGATGTAATTCTGAATCAGAGGGCTGCGATGCAGTGATAAAAAAAAATATAAAAATGAATGAAGTCATTTAAAAACATTTCACTGTTGGCTGTCTGTGAGTATCACAGATTGAGGGGCGAGGTGAGGTGCTCAGCTGTGTTATTAAGGTTATGTTATTATGTTGGCAGTGGAGAGCAGCCTGTCTGCTGCACTGGTTGCTAGCGGGTGAGTTTTTGAGGTTTGACACACTGAGCATTGAGTTATTTTCTTTACCACAGAGTTGCTTTTTGTTAAATGTTACAGCTTCTGTTCATCAGCTCATCCCATTCGCCGCTGCTTATCGCTGTTTTACTCCGTTAACATCAGACAGGACGGTGCTGTTGAAACTATTAACAATATAATCATTGTCGTTTTATCACAAAGGTAATTATTGTGACATCAAACTAAATCAAACCATGCCTGCAAGTTGTAACTGCAGCCGTTTGTGATGAATTACTGACTGTCTGGTTGCTGTCCTGCATTTTCAGTTTTGTCCTTTTTTGTCATGTCAGCATCATGTTAAAACTAGGAACTGACTGATGGTGTGTTTCTTAGGGCTGATACTGATTATTAGTAAGTCAAGGATGCCGATTATAGATTCTAATGGCCGATACTTACTTGCAGTAAATATTACAATTTTGATGCCAGAATTTACAGCAAAGCAAGAACCAACACAAGGCTGCTATTAAATCAAGGGATGCATCCTTATACATGAAATATCTAAACAATAAATTTTAATAAAGTATTTCCTGCCCCCAAACTTACTCTTTATTGGCATGTGTTGAACACCACCTTCACTGGTGCAGGTTGTGTAAAAATTGTCCAACACTGCGCTTTTGCATCATTGTGCAGCCATCTACAATGAAAATGGAAGCATACTGCTGATTACTTAATTCAAAATAAATGCAGTTTTAGAATGTTTTCCCATTTTTAATCAGCTTGCTGGTGAAAATATGCCGATACTGACTACACGAAAAATGACTCATATAAAAGCCCATTATCAGTAAAACCGATAATGAGTCTATCCCTGGTTAAAACTAACATTTAGAAGATCATTATATTGACATTTGTTAATTGATGCATTATCTTCCACGGCCACACTGTGATGCATCTATGAATTAGATTTTTTGATCCTTCAGCCTATCTATCTGATGCCCTTTTCCTCATTGATTCGCATCTACTGTTCTGATTGAATAGTGTCTGTTGTTTCCACCATGTAATATTCTTTTGAGCCCCTGTAGACAAGTGAGTACAGGTTGAATTGTGACTTGCTGATCTTGCACATATTCCTTAACTGCACAGGTGGTGGTTAGAGCAGAACAGATGCTTTTGGTTTGACAGTATTGACTGTTTGCTTACACCGTTTTTCACCTGGACGCTGAGGATATGTTGGTTTGGAACATGTCATGTAGGCATGTAGGGTTGGTGTCAGTGTTGGTGTTTTAGCGGTCTGGTCCAGAGTGTGGGCTTAAACAGGTTAAATTTGATGCAGATCAGCAAAACTGGCATTTGTCATTATGTGAGATCCTAGCAAATTAAAGCAACCATCAGCAGCAACATGTACTGACGACCAACGGCCTGACGACGTGCATAAATCCAACTCGTATTGCATTAAGAACAAGCAACAAGACAACATAATCATATTATGATGCTCGATTAACCTGTAAAGGAAAAAA
>JAPZDX010000006.1:25202244-25214027 GCA_029783625.1 Naso annulatus | reverse complement strand
GTTTTCTTAGAGTTCATGTAAAAATGCATGATTCCTCTGTGGTGAACCCGAACCAGTGTGTGAAGTGGGAACCCTTTAGGCAACACCTCAAACTGTTTTCGTCCGGCTCTTACATTTTCTGACAGTGCTGAGGCACGGAATAAATTTACATCCCTGGAACGCTTACCTTGTCCGCTACGTAGAGCTGGGCAGTAAATTGATTTAAAATCAAAATTCAAATTAATTTGTTTGGACAATGTTAAAAAAAATATGAAACTTGTGAAAATCTTTTTTTTCCCTTAAAACTAAGGTAAATACAGTAGCCTATTGTTCTCTCTCAGCTCCGGGCTCTAATTCTTTATAAGTGAAGTTTGGTGAAAGTGAGGCTGGCTCTTTACTAATCCAAAATTTGGGATTCACTGTTGTTTGATCTTCATTTAAAAAATTTTGGTTTGGTCAAAGCTAGGTTTGCACTTTATTCCCCAAAGGGAAATTAATGTTTGTTTGAAATAAAAACAATATATTTTAATGTCTTATAAAAAAATCTGAGATTTTATCTTCAGGCCATTTTGCCCAGCCCTACCGCTGTGTAGTGTTTTACGTACCATTTTTATTTTGTGCTGAAAACCTGTTGACAGACAAGACAAAAGAAAAAATCGTGCATAGAACTCTGTTCAATAAAAATGGTCTAAGGGCATGTACAGTTTAGCAGCACTGACTATAAAAGCTGAAAACGACAATATTTGGCATATCAAGTTTAATTGTAGCTTTAATATCAATGCCAACCTTTTGAATTCAGACTTGTTTTGGGTTGTTCAAAGTGTTAAATGGAATCTAAAGTATGCCACCGCAGCTTTTTCTATTTAAAATCACAATTTTATAAGTCTGTAACTGCTGGGTACATTACAGTTTAAAGACATTTAAAAGGATCAAGAGACGCTGAGAAACCTTTTGTTAAAGTTAGTATAAAATTCAGATTTAAACTTGTATTTATGGGCACAGTGAGATCCAGTATCAGGTTTATTTTAGAGCAAGTCTTCAGACAGTTGTGTGTGAGCCTGGCCAAGGAAAAGTATTGGATTGAAAGAGGTTTATGTGTGCGAGTGTGGGTGCACATGTGGCCTCGCATGACCTAGTTGTTTGTCCTCCTTTTCAATTCTCAAAAGGTTAGATTGAAATTCTGGTTAGGTTTGCTTTTGGCTGAAGGCAAGTGGGGATTCATTGTCTCCAGTCTAACAACTCCTGGTTCATGCAGGGCAAGGCCGCTGTCAGTTTAATGATATTGCGACACAGGCTGCATTACAATAGCTCCTCCATCTTCCCCACATTCTCAAAAATCGTATTTATTTATTTATTTATTTTTTTTACTTCCATCATTATACAATCTTCAGTGTTTTTCTGGATTATCATAATGATAATCACACAATGCTCTGGTGTAATGAATCTCCACAGTAGGGAAACAACACGCCTTTTAAAAAATTCAAATATTTGAGTGCAGAGCAGCGGCGTGTTTGCACTAATGTGCCCCAGAGCATCGCTGCTGACTTACAGGGTTGTGTTTCTCTGTCTGGAAGGAGATAAGAGAAAAGGTGAGGATGTGGAGGGGAGGTAAGAGGACATGTTAAATGCAAATATCTCTCCTCCTGTCCTCTGCGCTCTTGCAGAAACAATAGGCTGGATTCTGTTTGACATGGATGAGCAGTACAAGCTCTCTCTCTCCTTGCCTCTTTCTTCCTGCTTCGGAATATATTTCACAGCTGTCCAAGAGGGCTGAGGGAAACTTACTGCAAACATTAACAGTCTGTAGCTGTGCCTTTTGTGGCAAACTGTTCTAAAGCCACAGAGGCTTAGAGGACAAGATATAAATGCAGTTCTAAGACTAGCTAATACAGATTTGGTAATGAGGGGAGGAGAAAGGCTGAATTAAAGCCAGATTTACGTCACAGTGGAAGGAGTGGAACAGGATGGCATTTCATGGCTATCACTTGGAAGTATTCAAGTGTTTCACCGGCTGGGATTTATCCAGGTGCCAGACAGATACTGCTACTGGTTAAATGTGACGTGACGTGATCCAAGAGAGTACAAAGACCATATTTATAGACATGTCAGAAGGACATTTCCTCTTTGCACCCTTAAAAATGAGTCATTTGTGAAGAGCATCATTCCCTTAAATCTGCTGGACGAGAAAACTTGGACTAATTTCTCTACTTCTGTCTTCAAAGACAGTTCGATCGAGTCCTGGTTCAGGTCTCAGTAATTTTACATCTAATGTGAAAAAACAATTTAGCAGTCAACAGTCCATGAAGGGGATATGAAGGTATCAAGGGAACTGTGGTGGTTGATGCTCACATGTCCCACCTCAGGACCTTTCTGGCTCTGACTTCTTGCACAAATCAGTGCAACTTTGACATCACGGCAGAAGATTGCCCTTCTTATATGTCCTCCATCAAAGTGTCGTTTGTCAGAAAATAATAATGTAAAAGATAAAAGCTCTTGAGCCCCCCCCCACATACACACACACACTTTGTGATTAACTGGAAGTTTGCATGGTGGTTATCCTTCATTCAGACAATCTGAGTATTTCTCTGCTGGGTTAAAAAGAAAAGAACACCACGTTAACTTTGAATTTTTTGCACCCTTTCTGCAATTTACGGCCTTTAACACAACAAGATTTGTTTATGGACACTTACACTTAATGACCACTTAAAAAATAAATAAATAAATAAATAATCTGTCAGACAGCTCATGTCGAAATGTTTTTTTTAAAGCAGCAAATAAGCAAACACATATTTGGCGTCCAGGCTCCGACCTCATCACTTGCTGCAGATAAGTTTATATGGTATAGAAGAGTGATGAGCAAATGAGCAAAACATACCGAGCCTCCAGTCAGAGCCTGCAGGTGAATGCTGGGGTGGCAGTGGGGCTGAAAGAACATGCAATGGTACAGATGCAGGGCAGCAGTAGCAGGGACAGGCAGAGGGAAACCGCCAAATTAAGAGGCCACGAATGCTAGATGTGGAGAGTGAGGCATGTGACGTGTCACATTTGTACAACGTTGCAGCTCAAGTTGTCTGCCTCAATTAGCTTGCAGGCGTCGCCTCATACATAAATATTTTCCTCAATCTATGATCAGCATGTTAATTTAGCATTTTATGTTACTGCATATGTAGGCACCAAGTTGTTTTAGGCTTACCAAAGCAGCTTTAAGTAAAAACCATATTATTCTATCCTGTAGAACAAGCCAGCGCAAGAGAACTGAATGTTCCACAGTTTTAATGTACTGCGCCAAACATCCTTAATGAATACATCCAGGCTACTGCAAGTTATGTGCATAAAATGATATTAAGTCATATGATATCTGGCTCACAACGTCCTTCGTAGTTTCAAAACATTCACAGTAACAGATACAGAGACCTAATGAGTGCAGCTTCCCCACCACACAGTGATTCTGTAGGGCCTGAACCCAGTGAGAGGCCGTGGTGAATACATTAAAGTCGGAATGAGGAAGGAGAACAGCACAAAAGATATCTGTAATGCAATAAGAATGAATAAAGGGCTTTTTAATGAGGAGGCCTCCCTTCCTTACCTCCCTCTGCCAATCCAATTGTTTCATTATTCTGAGGGGTAAGTAAGAGCTGCGGGGCTCCAGAGCTGAGTTTTACCAGAGACGGAGGTTAACCAGGTCAAAGCATGATCAAATCTCTAGTCAAAAGGAGATTTATTATGATTTTACATCATGTAAAGGTCGTCCTTCACCTTCCACCCCCACAACAGCAAACATCTGCTGCACTGATTCAGTTGTGTGTATATATATGTTTAATCTTGGTCCATCTGCACTGATGCTAAATGTTTCAGTGAACACTTGATCTTTATTAATCTTAGAACTAACCATGTTTCCCTTCAGCATCAAAGCGTGCAGGTAGTGTCTGTGAAGTCAGCTGTAAGTTTCTGAAGAAAGAACAGAAAACTCAAGTTTGGTCAGAATGATGTAAGCTGTGATGGAGCAGAGGCCGAATGTGAGAAGGACGTAGCTGCAGAAAAGGTGGTGGCCTCGGGGGCAGACATCTTAGTCTCTGCCTCCACAACTGACAGGAAGTCACAAGATCTCCGCAACAGAAGTTTGTGTTCTCAGTTTTGTTATCGATACGTGTGTATTCCACAAGGTGTTTGTTTGTTTGTTTGTTTGTTTGTTTGTTTGTTTGTTTTTTGTTTCTTCTTTATTCAAGAGCTGAATGTACAAACAAATGGCAATTATCATCAGGCTCCAGTCTTTCTTTAAATCGTAATAAAATATTAAAGATTATTATTCATATCATCACTAGCATTGTGGCTAGCGCTAGCCATCTCTGGCACTAGTGACTGCCTGTGTTATATTTTCAACTTGTGGCTAGCATCGAGCAAAGACGCTAGCGTAACATTAACCGCTAACACTTATTTCTCTAATGTAACTGGCAAATAAATTTCTCATCAACACTTTATGTCCAGTTTACAATAAACAATGCCTTTGCTGCTAACTCAACTTGTTATGCTAACATAAATATGGAGTTGGGAATAGTAGAAAATATATCAGTAACATTTAACATTAAGAATAAGACAAACTTTCGCTACAGAGGTCATGTGACCTTCTGTCAGTTGCTGAGGCATAAGTTAAGATGTCTGCCCCCACAGTCTGCAGATAGGTAGGCCTACTGTTGTGGTATGTGGAAGCGTGTGAGGCTCGATGGCTGATGATGATGTGCTCGGGCATCTGTCAAAAAAGTGAACACACCCAAAATCATTCTGTTTAAATTTCTCCCTGAAGGAAAAACACCTTGAAATCACTTCCTGGCACACATTTAACTCCAACACCCCTGCAAGACCGTTTTCATGAGCAAACTCCTTCTCACCCTTTCATATTTGATCTGTGAAGGAAAATCTGACAGTCGTTACGGTTACATAAACCTTTTTTTTCATTCTAAATGAAATCGCTCCGATTAAAGGCGTCCGGTCAACTGTTTCTACGTGATTTGATGTCACAGTCTGGTGTTTCCATGCACTGATATGTTCAATTGGAACAAGATGCAAAAAAAGTGATGAAAACATCATCCATTCATTTTCTAACAGCTTCATTCTTTTTTTTTTTGGACATGTATTAAATAGGTTGTTATTTGTCATATCCCTACCGTGTGTTTGCCCAATGATATTCAGTTCTGTAAGAGTTTGTCTAAACACAAACTCTCCACAGAGGTCCGGTTAAACTTGGAGTTCAACTTACTCTCGGCGCAGACTGAAGTCGTTTTGGCCTTTTCCCTCTGATTGGGGTGTTTGTATGGAGCATTTTTGTTGTTTTCTGGCTTTTGAAGCTTTTCATGCTGCACAGAAACGTAACTACAGAGACAACACAGAGGTAACCTCTGCTGATTGATGCTGTAAATTGGCATATCTGGTGGCTCCTGCTGTTATACACCAAGCATGGAAGTTCAAACCCTCGAGTCAGATGCAGAGAACATCTGAACTGCAATGTTATTTATTACTCTCAACAGTTGGTTGTGTGTAGGATGTAATGGGCATGCTTGGGAATCCGGTGCTAATGCGATATTTGGACTTCTTTACATTAAAGAAAGAATGACCAGGTTTTTATGTGTTAGGACCAACAGCAATTACAGGCAGTGATGCACTTACATAAAACTCCCACTGAGTGCAACCCAAGTTGTTTTTAAGACACTAACTTAATAATAACAAACTATCCTGCTGAATTTGCCGGTCAATAATGGAAGTTTTTCAAAGCAGCAAAGATAAATCTCTGCTCAGAGACAGCCGGTCCCGAGAGCCCCTCTGTGTTTTTGTAGTGGCAGCATCCTTTTGTAGATTTTAACTCATTCTGGAGAAACCTCACACGCAATAGGTTGTTTGAGTTCGTCTTCAGTGCTCACTGAGGAATACAGCTTTTCATTTGGTATTGTGGCTGTAGGGCATGGCTGGTGTTCAACTCAATTGAGCTATCAGCCATCTTTGCCTTGTTGCACACCAGAGGGGGAGCTGTATGAATCATTCAATCACAAATCATCCCCGAGTGTAAACAGCCTGCGTGTGCAAATTGAGTTGAGTGCATTAATTGGATGTTTAGCTGTTTAGTTTAGATGTTTGTCTTGAATGGAATATTAGAGCAACAAAGTTTTGTCGGCTGACAGACGATTGGTTGATGTATTTGCTGAAAGTTGCTGTTGTGCTGATCTGAGAGCAGCTGCTGACCTAAATGAAAATCTTGCTTATTTTCATTCCACCTGATCTTTAAAGGATTAGAGTTAGCTCTAAAATTACTTTTTAAGAGACACAAAGCATTCTTGAGTAACGTTAAACTAACAAAGTTATTTACCGTCATTTTTGATTTTTAGTTCAGCTTAAACTTCCTGTTTCGATGTTGAAGAATGTTTGGTTCTTTCAAGCCTTTTTACAAACAAAGTTATTAATATAATACTCAAATGCTACAGTGCGTGCATATTGGAAAAATTACAGGTTGAATTACAGGTTACAATTTTTGGACCTCACAGGTCAAAAAATTCAGAACAGACCCAGCAGTGTGCTACCCTGACTCTGATCAGACCAGCTATTATTCACGCCGACGCGTGAATATCTAAACCTGACTGGGCCACAACACACAGACCAGATGGAAACTGATTTGATCGTTGCTTTCTATTCACAAGTTAACGTTGATTTACAAATAGTCAAAACCAACCTTTGTGTCTTACCTTATGTAAACTTGTTAAGTAAACTGTGCCTGTTATTTATTTTATCTATTTTCTCTGCTGGCTGTACAACGAATTGCCCCTTGAGGGTAATAAAGGTCACTTAATGTAACTTAATGTAGCCTAACGGGAGAAGACTTCTCCCCTGTGCCGGGCTGTGATGCTTCCTCCTTGCCAAGAAAATTGATCAAATACGTCCTTCCAGGTTTTCTGTTATTCCTCTCTTGCTGATTGAAACATGCAGGCTAATCCGATTGTTACAACAGCTTGAAAGTCCACTTATCACAGTGACGGATGACAAACGTGACTCATTTAGAGTTTTGCATCTAGCATCATTCCTTAGCCATCCTAGGGAAAAAAAATACTGCCTATTGTCACCTTATTTGTTGTGCTCTGCACCACTGCCTCCATTTTTCTAAACACACACACACACACACACACACACACACACACACACACACGGCAGTGCTTAAAATCAACGACAGCCCTGTCTGATCACAGCTGGGTCTTGCTGGATTTTACACAGAATGTTAAACCAGCGTGGACCGGATTGATTGTATAAAACATGGTCCCATTGTCGCACAGGTCCTCGAGTCCGGCCTGACCTCTCGTCTAAAGCTAATTGCACCCTGGTTTGTCAATTCAGGTTCCTATTTTCCTCCTGTGAGTCACATGTAGAGTTTTTTGTAGTGTTGGGACTCTTGTACTGAAATTCAGGCCTAACTCAGACAGCTGACGCCTCATACAGTTTCAGCTGACCTTTAGGACGAATTTCTAGTTTAAAAACAGCCTAGGAATTTTATCCTCAATCTCTTTAAATGGATTCACAGTGGATGGGATCATGTCACGGCCAGTTCGACCAACTGGAATGTTTATTTGCTCCTTTAACATACAGAAGGAATGTGAGTATTTTATTATTACAGCCTCCAACAATTCCGGAGCTTTCATTTTAAATTAGGGCAAACATCCAAAAGATTGCTGCGGATGTGGGTCTGAGTTTGAGCGCCGTTTCCATCGATGGGTTATCCACTTGAACAAACACCCCAATTTCAGATGTTATTTTAAAGCCTTTTGTAGTGAAGTATGGCTTCCATAGATTTGTGAAATAAGTGATAGAAGAGTGTTTCATTTGCCTCGTCTTTGGAACTGGAAAGTATTAGATTTTGGGGATAAGGCAGCTTTGTGTCCTTGAAAAATTGATGATACCACTGTAAAGGGATCAATTCCCTGTATGAGGGGATTTATTGCATTTTGGGGTAAATGATTTTTGGCCTGGAACCAGAATAAATTAAGATCTGTGGGGAACACACAGTATAGTCTGCGTATCTGCTTTACAGTATGTAGGTGGAAAGGCAGTATTGTGTTTATCGTTGCTCCCCATGTGAGGTATCATTTGTAAAGGCTCCCAGTGGATATGTCTTCTCCTCTCACAAACAGAACATATAAACAGCAAAAAAATAATCACCCCTTCTGTTTATGTAGGCTTTTTTAGGCTTTGTTTTTGTACTCAGACGGTTCGCTGCAAAACACTGTGAGGGATTTTTGTTCCAAGGTTGAATTTTGCATGCAGATAAAAATCCTTCTTGAGCTCCGCAAAGGTCACCGAGTGCTTTGATGTTGTTTGACAGCAGCTTGCACACATAACCCCTACCTGTCCTGAGCAAGCACTTCTGACATTTTCCTCAAGCAATAGTGATGGATTGTCTCGGGAAGCATTGTGCATGAGCACATCATTCCTAAGTGAATGTCTGTCTGTGACAAGTTGGAGTCTGAGGAATATAACAGCACTTCAACCTCAGATGCTGAAAGAAATAAGTGGCTGCACGACTGGTTGAACCTTTATCCTTATTTATTTTCCTCTAAATAACAGGTTTTTATCACCATCATTCTTGTGTGTAAGGAAATAAAAAGGTTTCACTGCATTTTGTTTCATTTCACTATTCACTTGCACTTTCCTGCAACTTACTTGAAACACAGAAACCTTTTTTCACGTGTCTTCATAGAGTCGCTGCCTCCCAGGCAGCTGTGATTGGTCGAACAGTTTACCTTGCGTACGAACTTATCGAATCAGTCACGGCCGTCAAAACAGAGCTGTGTGTGAACGCACTGAGCTCCTACAACACGACTTTATACACAACAGGATTGTTTTATGAACCCGGACACGTCATTAAGTTTTCCAGCCTGTCAGGGGATTGTGGACACATTCTAATCATTGCCGATCGATTATCGTCGTATGGCACACCCCTACGTATGAGATACTGTTATGAGTAGAAAGCATCACCATCACACTGATTAAACTGCATTTAAATTAGAAGCTCAAATCTGGATCTCGAATATTACATCCTGCAGAATTATTGCAAACATGAGAGCACAATCATTCTCTCCAGATTAAACAGGAAAGCTGCTTGTAGGTTTATTTTCAGTGTTTCTGCTCTCACATTCTTTTTTAGTTACTGACTGAAGAAAATCATAATTTAGCAAAGGAGAAAAAAAGCCGTGTCAAGCTGACCACAGCTGACTTTGACTGTGTTTTCCTTCCTTCATTCTCTTTTAAATAATAGATTGCTCTATTTAAAGACATAGTTTTAAAACAAAGCTAAAAGTTATCTTGGGCAACACGGTGGCTTAGTGGTTAGCACCGCTGCCTCACAGCAAGATGGTCGTGGCTGGGGTAGGACCTCTCTGTGGGAAGTTTGCATGATCTCCCCGTGTCTGCGTGGGTTCTCTCTGGATACTGCAGCTTCCTTCCATAGTCCAAAGACATGCAGGTCCGTAGGTGTGAATGTGAGCGTGAAAAGTTGTTTGTCTCTATATGTCAGCCCTGCGAAGAACGGGCGTCTTGTCCCCGGGTGAACCTCGCCCTCGCCCAGTGTAAGCTGGGAACGACTGAGAGTTATCTGTAAACTGCAAAAAGAGAATAAGGAGAAAAACAGCAGCATGGAAAAATGCTGCGTGTTTGTCTCCCACGATTTGTGTCAACTGACCGGCTCTTCTGATCAGCATTTATAGATGCGAACCACACAACCTTTCAGTGTGAATATGGCCCCCTTTGTTTCAAATAAATCTCTGTTCGAAGAAAAAAGCAGAAACACATTTGTCTGGATTTTTTGAAAAGATTCTTTGTCTGTTAACACTGCATTTGTGTGGACAAAAGAAAAAAACCTTAGAAAAGGCCACGTTTTAGGAACTACGTGTGTGCGCGCATGTGTCTGGACGAGGTGTGAGATACCTGTCAACACTGCTGGCTTAAACATGACCTGTAAAACTTCTTCTAGGATACATAATGAGTGCATTTTTCCACATAAAAACGTTAAATATTGTGATACTCACATTGTTAATGTCTTTTGATGGTGCACTGCTTCACATTTTACCACACAAGCTGATCATTAGAAACTTAATGTGCGAGAATTATCTCTCTGATGAGAGTCCTTTCGTGCTCGATACAAACCAGCACAGCCTCTGTTTTTAAAGTCTTGCTGAAAAAGTTGTGTAAAAAGTTCTTGAGGGTGAACCGTAATGTGATTTTGCATTTCTAGGGAGATTTGGGGACTCTCGTGGCCTCGCACACGCTTAATTTACCACTCGGCTTGTGGTTGCCGGTTTGGTACAACATCAGAAAACATCCCTTTCATGTTACTTCCTGCACCGTTCTGCTCTCTGATATGCTCTAATTCACAGTCGTCCTCCTATTCCTTTGACAGAGTTCCTTTGTAAACGAATTGCATATGTAAATGCTGCATGCAGTGGGTTTATAGCCGGGCCTCAGTAGCTTACCCTTGTTACCTGTGACAAGCAAGAAGAAGAAAAATGCCAATTTGGCTGTATTCTCAAATCCCTCTTCTTCGGTGAAGCTACATCTGAGGGCCTGAGCCTGCTTTTCCTTCTTTTATCATCATTCTCTTTTCTTTTACAGTATATTGCCTCGCCTCGCCTTCCCTCCCCCTTCTTGCTCAGTTCTTTTTTCCTCTTTGTTCTTACCGTCTTTGTCTACACTTTAACTCTGACTTTCTGTTCTTTCTTCCACTGTTTTTTTTTTTTTTTCCCCCTCTCTCCTTCCTCGTTTCTCTGTCCCTAGTTTTCTCTCTCTGGGGGAGTTTTGGATCAGAGAGGCGTTTTGGTGCCAGACTGCGACAATACTTCACGTTAATAAAAAAGGATGGTTGGAAGCACAGTGGGAGCCGCACAGGAACATTTTTTAATGTTAGTTTGCCACGCCTGATTTTGTTGTGGTGGGAAACAGTCCATATCTTCTACAGTGCCATTCCAGCTGTTTGTGGTTGCACTTATACTAATATTTTAGCTTATGTGGATTCATTTGTAAACTTGAAATTGATAGTCCCGAAAAACACACTCAACTCTCAAAAGTATAAAAAGGTGCTGAATCCTCACGTAACAGTCACTACATTTACAAGGACACCAATATTCTGATATTAACTCGATTAAGACAATACTCTGAGTAAGACGCTGCCATGTAAACATCATTTTATGATTACCTTACTCTGAATAAGGTCACAGTCGGAGTAAGCAATAATCGAATTAAGACGTGGAGTGTTCTAGTTTTAGTCGCATTTTTGCACACATGGATACAACTTGATCACAGTATGCCGTCCCATCGGAGTTTTCGCATCGTTCTGTGACAGCGACACAAAGTTTATGGCAGTCAAACTGCTTGAGGATGGATACTCTAGTTTCCAGCAGCAAGTTTATAGGTCGCTTCAGAAGAAAGGACGATTGACTGCACCGTGAAAAACAAGTCCCAACTTCTCCAGGGTGATGCAGAAACTAACGCCACGTTAGATATTTTGAGAGAAACGGATATCATGAAGTTCGGGTTGCATATCAGACGTATGACGTGGGGTGGGCGTGTGTCTTGTGTGGTATTAATCAGACTACGCTTTGTAGCACGTAAATGGGAATATGACTGGAATGTTCTACAAGCAACTCATAAACACCTTAATCAAAATATTGTCTTGTTTAGAATAAGGTCAATAGTCGGATTATTGCAGCCCATGTAAACAAAGTCAGTCTTAGTCAAAAAGTATACAGGACAGCACTCCTATGAATAATCCTGTTTTTATT
>JAPZDX010000006.1:25189182-25202144 GCA_029783625.1 Naso annulatus | reverse complement strand
CAAAAATTTATTGCACACAAGTGAAAAAAAAAAAAAAGAAATAAAAAAAAGGAAAAAAAAGCCTGCTGTCCACACAGGGCTTTGAACAGGTATTACCTAAAGTGAAGTACTGGACTTCAACTTGGAAGTCTTGTGTCTGGCAGCTGGGATTTTCTGATGTGGTTCCCTTCATCGTTAACTTGAACTAGATTTTGTGGTGACATTGGAGGTGGTTATAGAGATTTTTAGTGTTACCTTGTTGTGCTGTGACGATGCCAAAGCATTGCTTGCAGATTATTACTTCTTGTGCACTGTCGTCAGGTTTAAACTCTAAAAAGTTCCACACAGTGGAGTGTCCATCATTTTTCGGCAGGATTTTCCTCAACAGTGCTCTTTTTTTTTTTTCCACGTGTAAAATGCGGCTCAAACTCCATCAAGTGAACTGATAGCTTCCTCCTCTCTGCTTGTCTACATGTGACTCTGCCGGCACCAGGTCAGGTTACTGTAGGGACGGTGAGTGAGGAAGAGAAATGAGAGAGGTGACTGAGTTGCATGGCTGAATCATTGGCTAATCTCTGACCTGATTGCTGATTTAAACACATTTTGTTTCACTCTTTGTGAATGTGACTGATATGTGAATGAAGTGTGATCTAAATAGCAAATAAATTGGCATCATTTAGAAATGAGACTGCACGTATGTATGAATTGAGATCGTGATTTTTTTCATGATTCATTGTGCAGGCCTAATTTGTAGGTAATAGTTGGGGAAATAAAACATCCTCAGATTTAAGAGCACACACAATTTCGACACTGAATCTTAACTTGTCCAAATAAAAACACTACTTCTCAAAGATGAGGCAGCACAGTTAGCTACTGAGTGTGAGACTCTTTGTTTACACTGTCAGTGTCTGTGATAAAAAAGGTCACAAGACACCGAGAATGTAGGTGCCATGTGTTTACAAGCAGCTTCTTCTCCCGGAGCTGCAAACTGTGACCACGCTGTGAGAGTGTTTTTTTCTGTGGTGGGTGAAAATCCCACGGTCATTACCCCCAACGATTAGCAGTGAGGAGAAGCCTGCTGGTGCTGGTCATTCTCTGAAGTCAGCGGCAGTGGTGGGGCCATATTGTTATTCACATAGTGTGTTCAGTTGCTGGAGACGTTGTCATAGCAACCGGTAGATCTGTTGTTCCTGACGTTTATTGAGACCAATCTGTGTATGTGTGTGGTGCATGTGTGCGTGTGTGTGTGAAAGGTGAATCGGATGTCTAATTGTTGGAGATGCCGACCTAAGGGGGCTTGTCATCCAAACCGCTGATGACACAATGAATCACAACAATGCAACACTCTTTTCTTCTCTTCGGGCCTCAGTAACATTCAGATCACACTGACTAGATTGGGATCATTAATTCTTGAAAAGGAAGACGTCATGGAAGGAGAACAGAGGCCTGTTGTCTTCTGCCTGAAGCAGAAATGTGTCTGTGATCCTAAAACTGAATTGCTAAAAAGTACACTACGGAGAGTTTGATGTCTCGCATAAATTTGCATTCTAAACTGTTTGTGCTTGGCTCATAATCTGTAAGTGAGCCACTTATCTAGAAAGCATTGCCAAACAGATCACTTTCGTATAAGTTTTAATTTATTGTGGCTGCAGCAATTAGTAGCAAACGACAAACATGAATTTTTAATGCCAGGACCCGATTGGTGCTTCTTGTTGTTATATTAAGAGGACAGTAATGCTACAGGACTGACACTGGGCCGTCTGGGACCACATTAAACATCAATAGTAAGAATGTCTTAACTCAGGAGTAAATTGTTTTAAGTCAAGGAAATGACACATTTATTATTCGAGGTGTAACGGTATCATTAATTTTGGGGTATCGCGGAGCAAAAGTGCCTCAGTGCTGTCGTGGACATGTGAAGGTATCAAACAATAGGTCCTCTGGGCAAAAAGTGTAGTTTTGTTTCAGCCACAGTGGAGCGGAGGGAACTGGGAACTACAGGGACCATCGACCATTGCAGCTCTTTTCTCATCACGCCCCGAGGATGGAAAACAATCTGAAACACTTTTAAACAAGACAGAGGCAGGCAGCAGTGAGAGAGATCGCACGTACGCTGCGTTCTCTCAAATTTCAGTGTCGAGTTGAAGAAATAAAGGAATGAGCTGACCAGAGTTTAGTTTCACTTTCTATTCGGTAGCAGCGCACCGCTGTGAAACGAAAGGGGGGAAAAAAGTCAGCTAGTGAGAGACCTGCTGAACTTTGTGTGAAAAACTCATCATCTCAGCAGACAAACACACTCAGTCAGCTCACAGAGGACGAGGGAAACAAAGAAAAATGTTTGTTCAACTCATGGAATGGCCAAAAAGATGTTACTGGTAGAAAAATGACCGTCAGTCAAAGAAGACAGTTAACTTAAGATTGCAGGATATGAGCTGGGTCATTTAAATCATTGATTAATTATTGTTCAGTGTTCAGTTTTCTTCTTTGCCAAAAACAATGAAATATACAATGTTTTGCACTTGCTTATGCAGGAAAAAAAGCAGTGTGAGTAAAAAACAATTAGAAAAAACTGGATAATAATAAGCAGAAGACTTGATTTGTCTTTTTTTTTAGAAATGCCGCAAGAAATACTGTACCGTGGACTTAATATTGAGGTATTTTCATGCTGTGAGTTTGTGACGCCGCTACATCCCTATTTATTAAGCAGCCTATTTACAACTTACAGCACAATGTTGGAGAATCATTTCAATGCACTTGCTTAGTGATCAAACGATTTCTCAAATGTATGTTCAGAGACTTAAACCCAGTCACAGGTAGGGCTCCATTTTAATTGCTCAAGAGCAACAGCCAGTGCAAATCTTGGCCACGCGTTCTGTGTAGACGTCTCCAAACGCACCTGCTGTGTTGGTTCATGTCTGTGCAGCCGGGCAGAAGGGCCGGCTGAAGTGGGCTTTACATCCCAGGGTGTGGTGATTAATAAATACAATCTCAGCCTATCAAAGGAGGCTTAGACTCAGGGGATTAATTAGTTCCTGTAATCCAAATCTCTAGTTAAATCAGGCGGCATTCTGAGTCATCACAGACACGTCTGATGTGTGTTAAGGTATCAGGGCTACTTTGAAGCCGCCTGGACTCACTTGCATGTGAGTTAATGAGGGTAAACTTACAGACTGATGTAAGGGCATGGCGGACTGACGTGGACACTTCTCAAAGCAGAGGCTGCAGTTTATCAACGCATCTGATGGCTGCAGGGATTAAATAAACAAAAGAAAAAAAAATTGACATATAGCAGAAAGCTGCTGTTCACAGTGAAAACTGTCTGAACCAAACGTGTTCATTTATAGATGAATACAGAATGATTTACTGCCGTTTCTGCTTTATCCTCATTAAATGTGACAAGATCACAAAAGAGGCAGCAGACTGATGTTGCACCAGAGATAGACGTGTTTGTGAAACATCTGTTCTTAACGCAGAGTGAGAACCAATTTCCACCAAATAACCAACAACTTTGTTTGCAATTATCTCCACACGATCACAAAAACAGGGACTGCGAAGGTTCAACTGAACGGCCCAACACATTTGTTCATTCTTAAATATGGGTTTGTGTGAATTGTATCTTTTAACCAATATCCAAAATTTTATTCTAGTCCACAGACCAAAAGCTCATCTTTAACAGCGTTTAATGTGGAGCCTTAGACAATGGAGGAAGTTTACTTTGATGTGGTATTGAAGAATCCTCCTCTGTTAAGGCTGGCTCACATTAAAGGATTCTCAGGCTGATTTGACCCCAGTTCGACCCTCTGACAGTCGGTGTAGAAATCTGGTCTGGGACCATAGCTGGCCCCAGATGTTCGGCCCAGATTATCTTGTAGTGTGAGCAGGTTAGAGATCGACCTTAAGCCCCGTGACCAGCTCAAAGACTCAACAGGGCTGCCCCGATAATTTTCAAACATTTTTGATGTTTATCTGGATGATTACGCTACTCATTTTCCTTGAGGATTACAGTAGTCATCAGAGAAAGCTGTCTACGAGAAACAGGAAAGTCTTAGTAAACATTCTGGCCATTGAGGCTAACGGTAGCTAGCATGCTACTGTTGACAGATATTAAAACAAACGAGTAAAATCTCACCTACAGTTCTCATTGAAGAATGGACAACCCGTGTTGACCGCATCTTCCCAACCACCTCTCATCCAGACTTGTTTAGCCTTCTGCTTTTGTCTTTTCTTGCTGAAATGAATCACAACAGTCAGCAGCACCGCGCTAATTTCCGTTTGGTTTACATTTGCCTCCTCATGAGATGACAAAGGTCCTTGGATCACGTGAGATGGTGCATCACTCTCTCTCTGGTCCAATTATCTTACTGAAATCCTGTAGTGTGTGCCGGTCATTATTTTGAAATCTTGTAGTGTGAGCGCGTTTAAGATTTAAGAGAAGATCATATATGAAGACTTTCCTTACGGAGCCAATTACAGAATCTGTTATGATTTTTAAAGTTCTGTAGTGTGAGCCAGGCTTTACTGTTGCTATGTTGGACACATTTCGGTCAATACTAATACTATTTTGAGGTTGGATACCTGCTTCCAGTGTTCACATGTAACTTGAGACATTTTTAGCAATGTTGTTGATGTACAGCTGACAGTGAGTTCTCATTACATTTATTTTTTGCTTTAAATAGAATAAAAAATGCCGTTGATGTAAATTAGGGTCCAACTGTCTTACTAATCTGTTGAGCAAAGTTGTGTAAAGTCGCCCTTGAGAGTTGTTTTTGCTCAGAGCATTGACAGAGTTTTACAAAACCCTGATAACTAACACAAGGAGGAAAAACAAAAACACTTTGTATCAGATGAACAAAAATTCAGACGGATGATTTTTTGGAGGTTTAGGAAATACAGCCATCACGTAGGTGCTTGGCAGTAGGCAGTTGATGGCTTCCTCCTCAGTGTTCTCAACAGGTGTGACACTCTGCTGTGCTCCAGATGCAATTCTTCACCTGGCTTCCTTTGTGACACTATGTGGGTTTTGAGACTGATTGCTGTGTGACACAGCCCACTTCTCCCAGATTGTTTTCTGAAACTATAATAGCAAAGGCAGTTTACATTAACTGCTCCTCCAGCCTTGAAATCACGCAGTCATGGAGGAGGGAGGGGTTCAAGGAGGATGAAACACAGAGAATGTGGCTCAGCTGAGTAACAGGCATTTGTTTATGTTATGATGATTTCAAATAATGAGCATTAATACAGTAGAGAAACAACAGTAGGCAGCAACGGTTAGCAACGGGCTTCATTAATAGACACACAGGTGTGGGTAGAGGTTTGGGCTGAGGGCTGGAGGGTGTGTTGAGCTGATCAATCCATGATGAAGGCGGACATGAAGGCAAGGCAGTCTAACTTTGAACACGGAGACAAGTACTGTGTTCGAAATAGTTCCCTATCAGGGAAATAGTGCACTAAATAGTGTGTCTGCCATTTTATAGTACTATTTGAATTCTTAGAGGTTAATTTCATTCACTATGTAGTGCACTATAAAATACCCACAATGCACAAGAAATTTTAGTGTTCATACAATGTACCCTACAATTTACTCCTGTATACCACGATGCAAAGGGGTCGTGCATTTCTGAAGGAGAAGAGGAAGTAGCCAGAAAGCCAGTAGGATGTGCCAATGAATGCCTGACGTGAATCTGCCTTCATCCCCGGCTGTGCCGAGAAGCAAAAGCTTTACCCAAAGTACAAAACATTCAGAAGGCTTATATTCTGACAGCTTTAGCCACCAATAGCCAAATTAGCTATTAGCTTGTGAGTTTGTGAACTATCACAGTTATTGTGGGCTATTACATCTTGCGATGTAAGATGTACATCTTGCGCAGAAATGATCTGGACACAGGACCATAGCTGACAAAACAAATATCCACATCATTGCAATTTCACCGGTTTATGCCGAATACACAATATCAGCATAATAATAGCCCGACCAGGAAGACGTAGGGTTTCGATTAACGAGCACTGGGCTTGAAGATCAATTGTTTCATCTCCCATAGTGTGTCATAAGGGACAACAATTGATGCTGCATCTAGGACGCCTCACGACAAAAAGACTGGCATGAGCGCTTCCTTGCCAGTGACGTCACGCACGCCACGAACTGCGAACGATGATTGATTGGGAAGCAACATGCAGTCTGTCATGTTTCTCGGCCACAACATGGCAAAAATGAATGACTCTACAATCACCTAATCTGACACAGTGAACATTTTAACAGACAAAAAATATCTTGTAGTCCAACCTTGGCATTACTTTGGATTTAACATAAAATTACCATGCAACATCAACACAACCCCAATACATACTCCAGTGGGCTTTGTTTGTTTACATTATGCTGGGCACGCACTTGCTTCACATGAATATCCAGCACATCTAATGACGCAACGATGTTTAGAAAATTTCTCTGTGGTGTCCGAAAATCTTGTTTGGTCATTCCCTATATAGTTCACCATGTAAGAAACACTATGTAGGGAATAATGAATAATGAGTGAGTGAATGAACAGTTTCGAACACAGCTAAAGGCAGGTCAGGCAGCAAGGCAAACAGTGCCTAGAAGAATGCCAACAGGACAAACTGGCATAGACTGGTAGACTGATGAGAGTATTTGCAGCAGGCAGTGATGACTAGATGTGCTGCAGCTGTGTTGATTTTTAGACGAGCAACAGATGTGGAAGGAGAGACCGCAGAACAGTCGCGTCAACACCGCATACAGGCACAAACTGGAAAAAAACAGAAAACACAGAGAAAGAAAAGAAATCAGAACTAAGCCTTGACAGAAATATTCAGGTTTGATGTTAAAAAAAACAAACAAACAAACAAAAAAAACCTCGTCATGGACACAGTTTACCACCGAGCAGCATGGAACGAACTATGCTCTGATCTTACTCCACAAACACAAACAAATCAAGTTGCATCAAACACAGTCAGAGGCCTAATGTGATTTTTGAAATCGCAAATTTTTGTATGTATTTGTTTGGCATATTTGATTAAAAAAAAATTCAATTATAGATATTTGAATTTTACATCTTGATCTTGTTTGTGTACTCAAGTGGTAAAAGAGCCACAGAAAACGCATCTGAGTAAAGAGATTATGTTAGTGGTCGAGGCAGATTCAGTCCAGGCGAGGCCATGGTTAACTTGTTCTTATTTTCTAAGTAAAGAACTAAAAGTATTTACAACATTATATAATGTTAATATTATTATTTAGAACCTTACTATTGAAAACCATATTTCAGGTTTGTGTAGGCAGAAGGTGAACTCTGTAACTCTTGACTGTTATGACCTTTGAATGTGCTGAGGAGTGTAACATGCATGTGTGATAACAAGAGGAAGTGAAACTTGACATTGAATGGACGCAGGTGTCTGGAACAAGACTGACCGCGGAGGTACAAAAAGTTATGCACTCAGAACAAACTTTGCCCATTAGTGCTCAGAGACTATTTGTAAAATCTCTGAATTCAAGATCTTGGTTTACCACGGAGACAGTGTCTGATCATGTGATTGTTGCAGATATTTCCTCCACAAGATTATACCTCAAAGGGGAGCGATAGGAGTGCCTTCCTTTGCTTTCTGTGCTTTTCATGTGGATTGTGGGTTGTGTCTTTAATATGAGTGAACCGTGTGCTTGCTGAACACAACAGAGATCAAAGAGCTGCGGTAGGAAACAGCAGAAAGCAGACTCGAGTGTACATGAACATGTGTGCACCTGATGATTGATAATGCATGACTGCTTTGCACTTATTTGGCCTCACAGAGAGGAAAACATGGATTTGATCAGTGACTCTTTCTTATGTGAGGATCAAGTTGCAGTATGAGACCACTTCCAGTATTGATGGTCAAATTAAAAACTAAGCCTGTGAATTTCACCAGTGCACTTACTTTTTCTTTTAAGAAAAACAAGACATCACATGCAATTGAGTTCTGTCCAGTGCTACATGCCAGGCATTAATGGACACTACATTTTTTTTTATCAGTTCTGTAATGAAAGGACAGGAAAATATTGTCCAATAAACATATTTTAACAAAGCAAAATGAAACAAACTTGAAACAGTTTTCAGAGTTTTCTCGCCGCATTTGAATGCATCATCAGTGAATGTCGGTGCTAGGCGCTTTGCCATGGAGTGCCATCAAGTAATGTAGATTTCAGAGTTTACAAGGTGCACGTGAATGCACCATAAAGCTGCTGTGTGTCTGAAACTGCAACCCAGACAGACAGCAAAGGACAGAAGCAGTACTGACACAAAAACCTCTTTGGAAATTCTATCATGTTACAGACTTTTACCCGCCAGTATGACCTGTGTAACCTTCCGAGATTTACTCACCAAATGTAAAAAGTACTTGCATGTGGCACTTTGCAAGTGCTAATTTCAGACCCTTGCAGTAGTCAGTATAAGAACAGTAAGGAACATCTTCACCACGGAACAAGTTAATAAATCCAGTTGGAAGAACGGGAAAAACATCTTTTTCTCTGAGAAATTCTGTTGTTATGTTTTCTTTTTCTTGTTTTATTGTTGTTGTTGAGTCTATTTATTCAATAACTTCATTTATTGCTGTGTTTACTCTACTAATGTCAGCACTCGTTGCTTTGAGAGCCATCATTACTGTTTAGCAAGCCATTTAGTCCATGATTGGCTGGTTATGTTGTCAACTACTACAACCCCCTGATTGGCTGTGCCTATTCTGATTTAAAAAAAAATCATTTTCAGCAGCTGAAAGCCCAGACTGATGCGTAGCGCGACAGAAATGTTGAGCTCAAGTTAGCTTAATAAGGATAGTTTTAACCAGGCTAAGCTCAACGTCTTCCCTTAAGCTGTGTACACACCAAAATCCAAAAAAAAAATTTGTGTCGCGTGATCGTATGATTATCGTTGTGTGATCAAATCGCTGAAGTTGAATATTTCGTACTCTTGTGAAGACACAGTCAATTCAGGGCCGTTCTGTTGCCTTACGGGTCCGTCACGGAGCCCAATGCGATTTTACATCATGCCATTGACTTTGTATGTAATTTCATTGTGCCACAAATTAAATTTGCTTTTGGTGTGTACACAGCTGGAGTTTTTGCTCTATTAAAATATCATGCTAGCATTGCCTATGCTTCAGACAGATAATTCCATATTTTTTTAGTCAATTTTATAGTCAGTTGAACAAAAGACCAAAGCTGCTGATTTACATGTGAGGGCATCAATCACATTTGTAGCAGCGAAAACTGAAGCCAGTTTTTATTTGCTTCATTTCACACTCATGTAAGATGAAAATGTGCACCAGGCAATGACATTTTTGGTGGTGAACCAGTAAATCAAGCTCTTGACCTGCAAACACAGATATAGTACAGTTATAATAAGTTTGTTGATATGCTCATGAGTCGTTCCCTCCACGTGCTCAGTCAGCCAGTCAGGAAAAAAGGTTTTCTGCCTGATCTACATATTGTTCTGTGGTTTGTGACCGACATACAACAAATAGTTGATGCAATACGGTGCTTGGTTAAGCACAAGGACATCTGGTTGGGTCAGATTTAATTGTGTTTTCTGATTAATAATGCCAGCAAATTGAACCCAACACTATGTTGTTTTTCGTAATTGCATGAGAGGTATCAAGAGGATTGTGGAGGGGGCAAGTGGTTAAAAAGCAAATAACATAAAAGCGAAACCGGTACCTTGATGATCTAATAATTGAGATGCTCCCATATGGGGTCATTTTGAGGTGTTAGGAGGTTTAATGGACTAGCATAAACGCCGGCGCCGGGGCTGCCGAGTATGGCTCATATGCCATCGGCAAGGCCCCAGTGCCTGGATCAATGAGGAACAAAGCAACACAAGCCCATTAGTGGATCACTGCCGCTTCAAGCTACTGTGAAACACTTTCTAGGCTCACACACGCAAACGCACACACCTCTCGAATGGCCAGCTTTATTTATCCGCCCTGTCAGATGAATCAATAGCTGCTGATTTGATAGCAAAACTGCACTGATCATCATCCATCCACACAAGCACACAGACACGCCCACACACACCCTCCATCCTTTGAGTCAGAGCCTCGGTCGGGCGGAGTGTGTGAAATCGTCGAAATGAGCAGCGGATCACAGCTGTTTCTGAAGTCTGCACCTTTAGAAAACCTTGTGTGATTACAACTTGAAGAGGTACGTCGGCATTTTGAATGTCTCCGCTTTCGATGAGGATCAGAAACAAAAGCTAAGAAGTCATTTTTAGGAAACAGCAGGACAGAAACTGAAACTTGTTCCCTATGACTGTGGAAAAAATGAAGTGTAAAACATCACTTCAACCTCCAAGAGCTCTTGAGCTTGATTACTGCCTGCCTTTTCACCCCAGTTACGCCTGAACACCATTATAATCCAGTAAAAAGCCTAAAATCTGATAATGTCTGTGATCTGAAAAATTTGAAGTGTAGAAATAATAAGTGGACATCATCATATGCACAATGGCAATTTTTAGTATGAACCAAATGTAGTATGAAATTTAGTATGAACCAAACATGTTAAAGCAGTATTTACATTTTGTAAAAATCTGACATGTTAGTTCTTTGAAGACTAGTTTTTCAGATTTCAGTGGAATTTAAGCCTCAATCCACCGAAACGAAAGAAAGAATAAAATAATGTCTGTTTTTACACTTATAATTGCATGAATTATGACTCCAGTTGTTCTGTTTTTTAATACTTTTTATGCAGAGTGTGATTATGGTTTGTAAAGGCAAAAAAAGAAAAAAAAAAACACTTAACTGGCCTGATTACAATATCATGGCTCAGTGTTGAAAAAGTCTATTAGAATATTCTAGTATTGCCAGCAGGTTCACATTATTTTAATGTTGGAAAAGTAATTTGGTTTTTTCAAAGTTGGCAGAGTGTTAAAAAATTTCCCTAAATGTTGCTTCCCTTGACAATACAGGCTAATATTGTCGCTCAAGTTTGCCAAAGCATCGAGACACGATCACTGGCCAGCTTTGTCTGGAGAACATCGACCATAAAGAAACTGTTTCCTGTCCTGCACTTTCTGACCCAGCTCAAGGAACTGCATTAGTAGTTGTAGAAGTGTTCAGTTCCTGTTCTTTGAAAAATCAAATGAAATCTATTTCCATGTAAACATATCCACTATCAAGGAGGTTTTTCTTCAAATAAATGTCTCTACACTCAGCAGCTGAATGAATGAATGATATTACTTTCTTAGAAACCTGAAAGATGATATGATAAAGACTGAAAGGCCCTGATATAATATCAAGACATAGTTGTTGAATTTTGTGATGGAATTTCTGTATCAACAGAAGGTTTTATTCATCGTAAGTGTGGTTTTTCCAGATGGAAGAGAGAGATGGTAAAAGAATTAGGCCAAACCATGTTTGGATAAGACTTCATTCTGCAGACTGAGATCAGATGGTGGCAAACAAACTTTATTTTGCTTGAGCAATGCATTTTTTATTTGTTAGTTTAACGGAACAGATAAATATCGATACACAGGAGAACAGAAATGCAACTGAAGTATTGTGTACAGCTAAAGCTGATTTGCAGAACATTGCAGAACACGACTTGTTAGGTTTGCCTCTTTATTTGTCTGAGAGGAGACCAGTCAATTGTGTTCATAAAATCTCTGTTCAACCGCAAATTTATCACTCCTCCTTATGCATCCTTGTACAAACTGGACAAACATTAAATGAGTTAATCCTCCCTCTGGTTTGTTGTTGGGCTGGTAGTTAAGTTGAAGAGCAGACACTGAGTGGACCACAGTCCCCGTCAGCTCCAGACAGAAGCTTCCTGAGTCCATTTGATTGCTGAAATTATGTTAAGGGGAGCAACTGTACATCCCAGCTGTCATCAGTAATACAGAGAATGAGATCATGGTGAGTCTCTGATTATCCCTAACTGCATCATTGTATGCAAGCGCGTGACTAAATGTCACGCTTTGAGTCACAAAGCTTGAATTATTTATTTAAAATCAACACCAAATGTAACATTTTTTGAACGCTTTGTGTGGCTTAAATTGGAAGCCTGTCTCAATAGTATATATTTTATAAAAATGCCCTAAACTTGGTTAAAGGGAAAATAAACAGCTTTAAAGGGAAAAGACTTTCATCCACTGGAAATTACTGCAAGTCAGAAAGCATCCAGAGAGCTGCAGGGGTTGTAGTGAACTGCAGTTTGCTTATAGAGACTTAAGACCAGAAAAAGACATCCTCTACAGACCGTCAAACATCTCTGGATCTAATTATCTAGTTACACGATGAGGATTTGCAGCTGCTCTAAGGCTACTTGATTCGATTATAAGCAGCCAGATCTGACCGTGTTTAGGGAGCAAGTTTACACCAAATGTGCATGATGTTCACATGTGATTTTAATGTACTTTGACAGATTTCACCTTTTTGTACTGCTCTAATTTTAGTTCTTACTTTGTAATTTAACATCTCGTCTGCTTTTAACAGTCACATTTTCAGTGACACCTTGTCCCTCCAGTGTTCACACTTCAGTCAACACTTCCAGCGTTTGTCACAGAATCAGATTTTAATTGTTGTGGTGGCTGTCGGGAGTTGGGGGTCGACATGTTACATGAAGCACAGGACGAAATGCATCAAACATCTCAGAGCACTGAACTGGTTATGAGTTTCACTGTCTGTACTTTCACATAATGCCAATGTGTATAACATTTGCTTACATGTAATGAATAAGAAAAAAAAATACACCAAAGGAAAACTTTGAACTTTTCAATACTCATCTGGATGAGGCAGCAAAATTTAAGTGTCCGAGTATAAAATTAACCTTAGCGCTTATGAGCTAACGTGCACGGTCAGTATTGGCAGCAGCTAAGTTAGGGCGTCGCCGTTAGCTGGATTAGCTCGTACTGTTAGAAGTACTAGGATTATGCTGTTAAATCTTGACTTTTGAAAATGCAGCAGGTTTAACGGCTTCACTTGTGTTGAGCTGCTACTACCAACTTTTTATCAGT
>JAPZDX010000006.1:25145604-25163180 GCA_029783625.1 Naso annulatus | reverse complement strand
CCCCCCCCCCCCCCCCCCCCCCCCCCCCCCCCCCCCCCCCCCCCCCCCCCCCCCCCAGAGCGCACAGTCAGCCCTATTGCCTACTGTGAACGTCAGTCAGTGTCCACAAGAAGGTTCCTACCTAGAGGCCTGTTTTTGCCAGAAACTCTTCAGTATGCAGAAGCAAATTACACTCAGACCTCCTTCTCACAGGGTCTTTGACAAACTACAGCTCATGTTGTGATATTATATGGTAAGTTACATGAATTATGTGTACAGTTCTGCGGTTATGTATTTATAGAATCATCAAGTCAAAAACAAACCTCAGTAATTGTGCTACGTTTTCTCAATGGGCATTTCTCCCAACATTTGTGATTATGAAATATGCATATTTTTTGTGCGATCAGTCAACATATTTATCTGTAATTACCCCAGCAGAGTGGAGCGTCGACTGTGCAAAACCTGCCAGCAAAATGAGCCTCTCATTTTTGCCTCCAAGGCCTGAGAATCTGTCCACACTTTGTTCCTCTGGTGGCTCCATCCTGTCTGAGAGATGCTCTGTCTTTGCCAGTCGGTATCAAGCGTCAGCTGCGTTAACATGCTGCTTTAGAATTGTTGCTGCAAACTGCCCCAGATAGCTTTGGGCAGCAGCATTGTGGCAGGTGTATCTTTCTGTGAATCACTGCTGTGCTTATGAATCTGTGACTGAGCCTGCTGACTAGCATAATTTTTTCCCTCTGTCCTGCAGACCTTGTTTAAGTTATGGCTTGTCTCAGGCAGGCTGAAGGATAAAAGAAGTTTACAGCTTTACAGGAACACATAGTTGAGCTTGTGCCTATGTTTAGCTTTCTTGTTTTCCCTCCATCCTCCTTCTCACATCATTACTCAACACTGTTTTGCAGAGCAGTGAAGAATAACTTCTCATAAACTGATTGTCAACTTCTCAAAGGTCAACTCTATTACCCGGGTATTATGTTTGAAGGATATTTGATGGAGAGAAAATGTGCTTTTCTGACTTTTTTTTTTTCAACGAATTACAAGAAAACCCCATGAGCAATAGAAGCAGATGTGCCTGAGCTTGAACCTTGACAGTGATGCATGTTATTCGCGTACATTTCATCACCAGAGTGGTTTTCTAGGCTGTGCTACGTTGTCTGCCATACCTTTAGAATATTCCATCTGTGCTGTATCACAGTAGCTTTCTCACCAAGACTCAATTTGCCACAGTCACTAGTGTATTGTCAATCTCTCAAACACAGAGTATATATGGGGAAAAAAATGCCTAACTGTTTAAGTGCAGACAGACGGAATCACCTGCACCGGCCGCCCTGTTGTCAAGGCTGGTTCTTGGATCTGTCTGGAGAAATTTGCCAATGCTGCAGTTGTATCTGACATGGCAGCTTTCCTCCCAGGGGTTAAGCATCATTCATATTCATGAGAGCGATGTTAGAGAGCTTCTGGGAGCAGAGCACTCTGTGAAACAACTGCAGGGCTTTTTTAGCCTCGGTCCCTTCCTGCTCAACATTTCTGACAGAGTGTCATGTCTCTCTCCCCTCGCCGATGCACAGCCAATACAGACGCACATATTCCATGTTAAAAATTCATGAAAATAATCAACAGCTCGACAACTGCATTCAGAAAGGCTAAATCGATACAGGAGAGCTGCCTCAATCTTAGGTTTATTTTCTGAGCCAGTGTTTCCAGGAGGGAGGCTCTCTGCACACATGTTAACTGCAATCCTTGTTTCATCAATGCTGTGTCCATCATCGGGGGTATTTTTTTGTTTTTGTTTTTCTGTTTTATGCATTTCCCAAAGATCACCTGTCAATCAAATGCCATGGCCAAAGCTGTTAGCCCTTTTCTTTGGATTATTGGAGCCCATGCAGGGGTAAAAGAAAGTTTAATAGAATCAAAACTTGTTCACATACTATAATAATTCACACTTTAAGAAAATCTAATACAGTCTCCATTTCCCACACACCCATCCTGTCCATCACGATAAGACATGTGCACGTCCAGAGGCAGAGCAGCAGCCACTGCAGGATACCATCAAGGTCTCTGTGGGGGGTGTGGCTCTTGAAAAATGAAGTATAATGAGAAAAACAGCAGAGATTTGTAAACAAATTATATGAGTGCTAATTAAGGTTATTTGGCATGAAATGTCAGGAAGAGAATTAGGTTTTTGGCTCACAGACCATGAACAGTAATTTGCTGAGGTCGGTTCAGTCCTGGCAATATTTGCTTTGCTGTGGATTTATAATGCCACAATAATGTCAGAGCACTTTAAAAAAAAAAACAAATTGCTGCCCTTAAAGAAGTTAATGCCAATTACACCAAATAATATGACAGAATCTAATGGAACAAGCATGCTAAAGATTCTGCTGTTTGAACTGTGCCACGAGCAAAAGTGTGTCTTAATGACACATGTTGAACGATGACAGTGATTAAAGTCAACAAGGTTCATCATCTTGGAGCTTAAATGTGTTTAGTAAATTTTAGAGAAATATGCATGTTTTTTTATATTATGTGTGCAAAGCTGAAAAGGACTAGTGAAAAGCTCTGAAAGTGCACAAAAAGGGAAACGGTTTAGCCTCTGAGGAGCATCAATATGTGTTTTGCTTGTGCACAAATGTTTTTGCAGCAGTGTCGGTACAGAAAACCTCTGAACACCTGGACATAATATAGCAGCAAGCAGGGAACTCACCTACAATTAGACTGTTGGTGTGTTGACGTGTTTTCTTGGAAATAATGAGTCATTTTGATTTGACCACTGAAGAGTGAGAAAGTTTAAATGGCACATAATTCATGCTCAAGGAAACGGTCCGTAGGTGACGGCTGCGGTAACGAGCCACGCTTGGTGAGCGTATTGGAGAAACGACACTTAAGTGAAATATTTCCTTAATCCTAGGAATGATGATTCATCCTGTGATTTGGAATGGCAGCATTAAAATGGAAGTTGTTGAATATGGTTCCTCAATTATTTAAAAAAAAGAAACACTAATATGTGGAATGTTGAAAGCACAGTTTCTGTATTAACAGTCCAATCAGGCAGACCGTGGTGGAATTGTGGAATTCAATAATTCAGAGAGAAATTACTCTTCAGAAGGGAAATGTGAATAATTCAGGGTATTATGACTTAAAAGAACTATCAGCTGCATACAGAATGGAGTAGAATTGTGATTAATTCAACATCTGGATTAATGGCGCTTCATTCGGAGCGTCAGTGTACCTCGGCAGGCCTGGCTGTCCGCTCACCCTTTACCCACTTTAAGAAAGGGATTATTTTCAGCCGTGGCTCCGTGCTGCATGTTCGGCTCAGTGCCAGGTCACTTGCTGACTGTGTGCCAGCATGAGAAGAAAACAATCTAGTGAGCTCTCAGTCCGGGAGTTTGACTTTTGTGGGTGACGGCACAGTGCAGTGAGTGCAGTCTGCTGTTAAGCAGTTGAGATAATTGAAGGAGACGCATCTAGTGTGCTGCCCATAATCACTCGAAAATGTGGAAGGGGACAGTCATCACAGCCAGCTCAGCGAGAGGCCTGCTTCTCCAGACGCTGTGTAACATGAGGGTAAATATGAAGAAGCACTGAAGCAGTTATGGGCAGTTATGTGATGAAAATGTACACAGTGTGAGGAAATAAATCTAAAAGAAGGACAGATGAAATTGTGGCCAGAAGGTCAAAGTTTTCCATCAGCCCACTGGAGAAACAGTTGAGTCTGTCTGCTCCCTCTGACTGACTCAAGTGCTGTTGAGCAAGACTTTGATATTTGTCTGTGCTGCTGGAGTGCTGCACTGTGCATTGTGGGTAATAAATTGTATTTTGTATATATTTTTACATGTAATCATCACCTTTTAAACTATTGTTTTATGTCCTGATGATGTCAAGCATTGTGCTCCCATGCACTGGTTTCAGTGCTGCAGTGTCTGACTTTGCAATGAGTGTTTTAGAATTTTATTTTTAATTTTTTGCCATTAATCAAATAATTGTGGCAATTATTGGATGTGTCTTATTTCTTTAGAAAAGCAAGTACTGCAGCGTACATCTCAGTATTGCGACTAAATACGGAGCTGTTGTGGCAGAATAAAATTGCCAGGCTAAAAATGAAATGGAATTGGTAAGCAGCTTCCTATTCTTACTAAGCTCAGTTCCATTAAATGATTAAAACTGCTCCGCTGATTTTATGCGACAGCGTAAGTGATTTCTTGTTTTGGGATTTGTTCTCGATCATGCTCTCAGACGGGAATAAGCAGCAACCTTGGTTTTACTTCGTCAGAGCAACTTAATAAGCTTAAAAATACAACTCAAACTTTAAATTTAAACACAAGGCTGCAGTTCAGTTTACCAGAAGTGACATTATGTCATTTTTGGCTTTGGTGACTCTCCTGCCTGTGCATCACATTAAGGCTTAAAGTAGACCAAAATTACTGGGCTTAACCAATCCACATGCCTCAACATGAGACCATTGAGATGAATGTCAGACCACATCATAACCCTACATGAATAAAACTATAACCAGGTTTTAAAAATGTCAAAAAAAACGAGGCTTTAACTCCAGCTTTTAATGCACTGACCACTAGAGGTCTCTCTATTAAAACAACAAAATCAAAAGTTTTAGTTTAATGATGTCGAGAAGCAGTATGGGATCATGGGATTTTTTATTTCATTGTTAAACCTCCATATCAGATGAAAACCTCTCAGTCAGATATTTTTACAGACAAGGTCATGTGTTAAAGTTCGATTCACGATTCACGACAGGAGACAAAATGAAACACACCATTATTTAAATAAAATGACAGATATCTGTGAGTTTGAACATCTTGGAAACATTTTGGATAATTTAAGAAAACAATGCAAACAATGTATAGAACGAAGAGAGTCAGTCTTTGGCATTTTAAGTTGTAAATGTGACATATTTACATTTAAACGCCAGTTAAAAGCTTGTTAAAGCAACAACATGTAAGTTTGACCGCGACCTGTTGCTTTGAAAAACAAAACTTTACAATGCACAATAATACGTCGCACAGAAGAGAAACTTAAGTAAAACCGAATCATGTTTTACAAAGAAAATGTCTTCTAGTTTTCCCTCTGATGTCTTACAACTGCTCTCTGTCTGCAGCCTTTTATTTAGCAAAGCTGTCCCCAGCGGCTGCCTTGTGCTGCAGCTGCAGCTTCAGTCTGCAGGCAGCCTACATGTTGCTTTCAGGAACCTCCGTGAATCACATAGTTGAGGCCGAGCAGTCATAGAACATCAGAGGGAAAACCAGAGGACGTTTTCTTTTTTCTTCAAAATGTGACCCTTTTTTACGAAAGTTGCTGTTTTGTGCATCATGTTAATGTGCATCGTTAAGTTTTGTTTTCAAAGTCACAGGTTGTGGTAAAGTTACATGTTATTGCTTTAAAGCTTGTTAGCACTGTGTGCCTCTACTTCTTCTTACAGTTTGTCTGTGAGCTGTTGATTCTGTTGTTTATGCTCAGGGTTCAGTCGGCAGATTAGCAAAGCAAACTAACACATTGTCAGAATGTGGGATGATAGCATGAGGCTGATGGCTTTGGGCTCTTTTACTCGCTCAGGGCTTCCACACTGATCAGAGCTGAGCATCATACAAATCGCATGATTCAAGGGCAAACTGTGAAGCTGTGGGGCTGCTGCTGGGCAGCATAACAAACCATGTTCTTGCTTTAACAAGGTGATGTTTATGTGCAATTTTTATATAAGTAAAATCTGATAGTGCTTTAGAAAAAAACAGCAGATATGATGATCTGAGTGTTTATTCCAGATTTCTTTTTTACTTATCGGCATGTTTGGCTCAGCTCCATGTATCGACGTGTCACGAGTTGCATCTGAGTACAAAAATTCAATTGTCAGATTTTGTTTACTCTCTTAAAAAATCAATCGCCCTCCTCCATTTGTTGGCAGACAGCGAGTTTGTCACGTCCAGAGCGCAACCAGTGATGAAGCACTTTCCCACTTTTTTAAACGGATCGCCTGCTTGTTTCCAAGGTCACTGCACTAAGCGCCATCTATGACTGCGTTTATGTGTGTGTGTGTCTGTGTGCGCAAGTGTAAACAAAGAGCAAAGTTGAGATCTGTTTGCCTGCACATTCGCTGTGTATGGATGAAACATGGAGGCGATTCTGGCACATAATTAAATGATTCAAACAAAGTTTGAGTCATTGCGCATGAATCATTTCTGTTTGTCAGAGTATGAAGTGAAATAAATAGGGCAATAAGTAAAAAAGTAGCGCATTCTTTAGATATTGTAAAGCAAGAAATATAATGCCATAAATACTAAGAATGCCACCATAAATCTTTTTTGAAAAACATAATTCATTGCTATTCTATTCACATGTAATACTGCTTTAGTTAAATGTTCCCAGGCTAATTTGAAAGTTCCCAATTGTGATGCTGATTAAAATCCACCGTAAGGGTTTTTTTTTTTTTTTTTTCCCCTCATATTCATGTAGGTCAGTTTCTGCTAACTGACCGCTGTGCACCAACTGACTCTCTTGTTCCATTTTCTCACTGTGTGGATTTTCAGCTGACAGATTCAGTGTGACACTTTGGTCTGAAACAGATTCCTAAAGGCCAGAACTGTGCTCAGTTTTATTTGTGTGACTGCCACTAAACATGCAGCAGCCAAAGGACATGGACGTATGAACTCAATCGCTGGTTTCATTGTTATGAGATTCTGAAACCAGATGATCATCTTCATATGTGTTTAACCAGTTTTGTTTTATTTCCTGTCAATAAGTAATGTCTCATTCTTTTCTGTCTTTTAAAGTAGTGCAGTAAGATTTTTGTGTTGGAAAAGAACTGACCCCAATTTGTTTAATCTTGTCTCAACAAATACAAACAAATACACAGCATTCAACTTCGGAAAAGGTTTTAGTGAATCAAGGCTTTGGGTGTGTGTCAGCTGCATAAACAGTCCCATAACAAAAACAAGAAAAATTTCTCCACACTGACAAAACACTTGAACCGACTGAAATGCAAAAAATGATTGTTTACAAAGATGAGGAAATATATTTGCCAGACAAAATTAAGGTACATTAAAAATAAAGTAGAATTTGGTCCTTGTATAGTAATTCATACGTAGACCAGCAGTGGTATTTTGGACACACTGGAGTCGTAAAGTGAACAATCTCAGAAAATCACTTTTGCAATCAAGAGTGTCAAATATACCTGCTTTGACCATATCTGACATATTGATACTGTGTCAACATCGCGCACGTAGTAATGTTGTGCAGTGTCTTGTACCCCACGCAGTGTCACACTTTCATCTAACTTATGGATAACAGATGTTTTATGAGATCTGCCTTTACTGCTGCATGTAAAAATTAAATGAAAGAGGAACAAGTATCAGTCCTTGTGGTACTCCACTAGTCATGCTGACCTGCAGAGGTTTAATTGTGTATTTAAGTGAAGCATCTCCATTCTTGCAAGTAAGACCTGAGACAGGACAGACCAGTTTACTAACCTACCCAACAATGAAGTATGATCAACCAGGTCAAATGCAGCAGTGAGATCTATAAATACTAAAATAGCTCAGTTGTGACAGTTTTCAAAGGTGACAAAGTTAAAAAACAAACACATTTTACCCATATTAAGTCTTAGGGCACACTCACACTTGGCCCAGTCGTGCCTTACCGTGCCAAAGCCATGCACAAATATCCCCCCCGTCTCTACTGCACTCACGTTCTCCACTCAAACTGTGCCTGAGCACGCTTGAGCTTTCTGATCTAAGCTTTCTGCGATCTAAGTGACAGTCTCAGATTTTTCCACTGCTCTTTATCCCGACTTTGTATGCTGTTGTCAGTCTGAATTTAAGGTGAATCCTATACAAACAGTCACATTGATGTCGGTGCTCCATGCTTGTGCACATGCATCCATACCGTGCCGAAGCTCACCTCTTCCAACCATGCAAGGGCCGGCAAAGTGTGCCATGCTTGAGTATGGAATGGTATGCTCGCACTAGTCACATAAACAGGACTTTGGGGGTCAAATGTGCTTAGGCACGGTATGGATTGCCTAGTGTGAGTGCACCCTTACAGGCCATTATATGAGGATTTAGTGTATGTATACGGCATAGATGTGCTTACACTCATGGATCTCCATTTAATGTCCCTGTAGGACCTAATATGGGTAAAATGTTTTTTTAAATCAAGTTAGTTACAATGATAGTGTGAATAATCAGGGGTCATCACAAGATTAGATTAGAATTTACTAAAACAAATACATGTGTGGTGTTGATATAAAGAAGTGCCCAACAAATGCATGTGCTGTACAAAGGCGGTATCTCAGTCACTGTGTTATCTGTGCTTGCAGTGCATTGAGACACCTTTCACTAATTTGGCAAAGTAAACATGCGCGCTGGTGTAATGGGAGGAAGCTGGGGTCAAAGTTGGTCATCCCTCTTTATAAAAGGAAGAAATCTGTCTGTTTGTCCTTCCTCCTTGTCCTGGAGCTGTACAACCTGAGGCAATCAGCTTATTCCGAGTAGGCATGTTTTAAACAGGGTCTGCAATACTGTAATTAATTTGCCTTAAAATAAAATTAACGCGTTAAAGTTTCCAGATAAATCACGAGAGTTAACATGTTAATGTTGACAGCCCTAAAACCTAGTCAGCTTTGGTAACTGTAACAAATGTTCTGTTCTATTCCAGTATTACTGACAGCAGACAGGACAAAAACATGAGCAACATTACTGACTTGATATAGATGAATACAAACAAATAGCCACGTTTGACCATCTGGGCTCGGGCAGCAGTGTGCTGGCTCAGAGGGTTGTGATGGTGGCTGGGTTCCGTTCATATTTCCTTCCTGACGCTGGTTTGTCCACCAGTCACATGCTGGACTGTGTGATGGTGCTCCAACTTTATTTTCTAAGTTTCGACTCTGCTGTTCTATTAAACTGTCAAAAGCAGCCCTGCTGATTCAGTCCAGCCCTGCAAAGACTCTTTACTGTCAGCAGCAAAGCTTGTCACAATGTCTTTAAAATGATCAAGAGCTGCTTATTTTGACCAGAGAGCAGAGCCAGAAAAATATCAGCAGGCAGATTGTGTCTTGGGATATTGGCTTATCACAGATATTAGTTTAAGCTTTTGCTGGCATACAGCATAGAAACTGTTAACTGGCCTGAATTCTTATATTTACAGCTACTCTTGCCATTGATAGTTTGTTTTACAACTAAATACATTCAGCACTGATCTTCTGTCACAACTTGTAATTACAAAAATTCTAAGATATTTGCAAAAGTTAAATAATAATAGTCATAAGAAAGGCTAGTTTGACTCTAATTAGACATTCTTGTGACTGAAAATGAAAGTCTTTGAAAAGTGACACAGACATTAAACTTTCAAGTCCAACCATTTTTCTGCTTCTTACAGCTCGAATTAGCATTTACCCTCTGAAGGTGAGAATGAACACTGAATACTGCCATACTGAATATAATCAGAATGCTCTTTAGGTTATATTAAAATTTCTGTATTCATATTAACTGTAGCCCAGAGCATGCAAAGGAGCCGCTGACGATGGCTAATTCATCAGTGCTAATTTGCAGTATTAGAGGGAGAGATTGCCCTTGGTGGTTGCTTAAGCATTTCCCTTTTCTTTCCATGCTTACTGCTCCCTTCCTCATTTTTCAGCATCCTTTCATATCCACACTATCTGTCCCAGCCCTTATTCTGTCCACACATGCATAGCTAATGCAGCGTAGCTGCACCTCATCTTGTAAGAGTTCCCAAATGACGTCCAGTTTGTTTGTTTTTTGAAAGTAAAGCTTCATTTACCCAATATAGCCAACTGAGCTCTGTGCCTTTACAGCAACAATTTGCCAATAATTTATTCCGCTGCTCACATTTAGAGGTTGAAGGATTGTTGCGGGTTGCTACGACTTTCAAGTGCACTCATTTCTAGCAACAACTTGTGTTCACAGTTTCCTCTCGATGACCTCTCGTGGCAGTTCAAATAAATATGTCAGCAGGAGTGAAAATCTGATTTCAGTGTTGAGGGGGACACCGAGGAGGGAGGTGTAAATTATGTGGAGGGTGTTTTTACTAAACACACACCTATATTCTTCTTGGATGTGTATCGCTGTGTTATGGCACTTACCTCAGTCAGCCTCTCTGCTGTTCTCCCCCTGTTACTTTCCTTCACAACTTGTCTTACAGTGTCGACCCTCAGTGTCCTTCAGTCACCAGCATTACATAAGATACATAACACTTGAGTTTGCTTGTATAATCAGCACAGGTGCTTTCAGTACAAATTATGATATTTAAAATCATACTTTATATTAAACTTATATGTAAAAAACATTTCGTTTAGGGGGACTCTATCTGGATGTCCCCCTAGGATTTACACCCTTGTTTGTCAGGAGTGGGTGAGTGTTCAGATGTCTTTAGGAGATAGTTTGGATGGATGATTTTATTAACAAACATGCAGCTAATGAACTAAAAACAGCTGTCGTCTTTTCTAATCTTAACCAAGCAATTTTTGTTCCTAAACCTTAACATCTTCTTTTGCTTTGGATTTTAGCCTATTTTGAAATACCCAAAAAGAAAAACTCACAGACCAGAATCTAAATCTTCCTCTAAATCTTCTAAATCTTTAGAAGCAGTGCAACTGCTTTTAAGCAGATGCCTGATATTAAGGCTCTGTTTCCTGAAGTAGTTCATTGTGAAAATTATTTTAAGCCCAAGGTGCAAAGTACAAAAGGATAGTTTATCAATTTAGGAGGAGTACCTGGAGAAGCTGAAGATTATCCATCTTCCCATCTCAGAGCAATTACTTTGTGTTAGAAAATCAGCTTGAAATGGCTAAAACTATGGCATTAAGATTCTGTTCGTTATAACTCGTAATTCCTTAAAAAACTTTGCTTTACAAAATTTGTTCTTTGAAAGGGTTGAGAGTATTAGTCATTCCCTTTCCCACCCACGTCTTCCCAAACCAACAAGGGATTCAAACCAGCATCCTTCCTCTCTGACCCCAGGCATCCCACATGCAGGGCTTCTAGAGAAGACAAGTTTCCTTTGTCTTTACTTTCCTGTGGTTTTCCCCTGCTGAGTGTGTTTGCTCGCATAGTTTGACACTCAGTATGCTGTTTCTGCACACACTACATTTCACCATCCATATCTGCTGCTCATTTGGAAGGAGAACCGAAGGTCTGTGCAATATCTTCAGCTATCATATTTGCTCTGAAGCAGGTGCGACTCCACAATTGTTTTATCAGAGCCAATAAATAGCTATGCTTCTACAGAAACATTTGAAGTTGCCCGAGAGTTCACAACACATTTTCATGCAGAAAAAAAAAGTTATGCGTTTGCTTACGACGGCAAATGTTTCAGTAACCTTTTCTCTTCAGCTCTTTATCAGCTGCAAACCGATTCCTCCCACTGTTTTGTGTTTGGGTTGTGATGCCGTGGTTGTATTTGGAGAGGTTAATGGTGTATATTCAAAGGCAATGCCAAAACTGTGACTCAGAGTAAACCGAAAATGTGGATTGTTGCCTCTGTTTGAGTTAAATTAAAACCCAGTCAAATGGAAAATACTCAAAGGGACAATTTAAGAGATCAAGACTGTGGCAGTATGTGAAGGTGAAATGATACAAGGTCATCCACAGATTGCAGACTTTCAACAAGAACGCAACAATCCTCAGTTTGTTTTAATTTTATTATCATTATATTTCTGCATCCAAATTTCTAAACTATATGACAAGTGAAGCTTTTTTTAAGGTTAGCAGTTATATTTGGATTTTTATTTTTTTCTTTTAAGTAATTTCTTTCTTTAAAATTTCTTCCATTGAAGATACTACACGTCCCCCAACACATCTACTTGTCCATAAGATTATTATTTATAGACATTAGAAACTATTTCAGGTTGCTGTTTTTCACATATCCTGCACTCTTGACAAGGAGATCAGCAGAAGTCACTGCATTGATTTACAGTTTGAAAATTGCCGTTATCGTGCAGCTTTAAGCAACAAATAAAAAACTTTTACATGATAATTTTTGAAACGTCCTCCAAGAATATTCACACCAGTTTCTTGCAGATCTGGATAGTAGATGTTCTTGCTCTCAGCCAAATTGTTTTGTCTTTTTCTCATACGAACTTGGAGAAAATGTCTGGAGAATGAGCTCCAGTCTGTAGTTTTACACATGTAGCACATAGCAGGAGCTTGCTCCTGTCAGATGTTTTCTCGTCTGCTGGTAATAGTGTGTTTTTGCTCAGGCTAGAGCGTGCACTGGGAGGACTCATCTCTAACAATGACTGCTTCTGCATTGATATCAATACCTTATTGATTTGGACGAATCTTGGATTGGGCCAATATTAGAATATCAAACAGCTGCTATGGTATCTCCAGGCTTTTATTTTGAAAAGAAATGCAGAAAAGGAATTGGTGCTGCCGTGGTGGCAAAGGCAGGGTGCGTTGCTAGTTAATGAGGTGGAGTGGTTATCACAGGTTAATTTGCATGACGTAGGCATGCATGCAAAGCTTTAATATACAGGCAGCATGGTGGCTTAGTGGTTAGCTCTGTTGCCTGACAGTAAGGAGGTCCTGGGTTTGAATCCAGGTCTGCACGTCTAACATTAAGAGGGTCCTGGCTTCCATGCCTGGCTGGGGTAGGACCTTTCTGTGTGGAGTTTGCATATTCTCCTTGTGTCTGTGTGGGTTTCCTCCAGATGCTCTGAAGAACGCTAGCTGGTCAGTTTGTCAATATTTCAGGCATAAATCAAGAGAAAATGGCGAGCCCAAAGATTCAAAAGAGGCCGTATGTCACTAACACTAAAACTAATGTAAAAAATAACTAATACAAACTAATATCTGTATATGTCTGTATACTCCCACGATTTGTTACAGCCACCGAGTACACAGGCCAGAGCTGCTGGCCTTAATGAGGCATCGCATAAAGTCCGCCCCCTAGGAGATAAACGATTGTGATTGTCCTGGCAGGTTTTCAGACGAGTGGCATCGGCTGTGAATGGGAGGGTTCCCAGACCATTTTCACAAAGAGGATTTATTTGCGTCGTGAGTTAAGAGTCTGATTTACCAGGCTACTTTCAACCTGCATGTAAAAGCTGTATTTAAAACATTTTGCAGGTCTGTCAGTACCTGTCAGGCAGCTAAAAAATGAGCAATCCCCTCTTTTTCTCAAAGATCCTTCTTTTCCCCATTCAGATGACTAGCCTAACACATCATTATGAGAATCCTCATATTTAATGTGAGTAGGATATTTAAATGACTCAGCTATGCTCCAGGTCCTCAGCATGCTCGTGTTACGTTGCTCCACCAACTCACCCCTGAGAAGGTTTCTTTGTTTTTGCAATCCTAAATAAAACCACAATGCTTTTAGATTGGACCTTTGTTCTGCTGTGGCTTGATGAAAATGTTTCACGTCTATGAATACGCTCTCAGTGTTGCTGTTTCTTATATAGGGATAGTGGATTTCTTTGTAAATGTGTGTCAAATCATTCTCATTCATGTCTGAAAACAACAGCAGACACAACAAACAGCTGAGTTCTGCATTTATTGAAAAGATGAAATATTGAAAGATAAACTCTCTTTTTCTCTTTTCTCCTTTTTTCTGCTTCCTGTTGCCGCTGCCTGCTGATTTCTGCGTGAAGGTAAGAATCTTGTCTTCTTTAAGTATTTGTTGAGCTGCCTTAAGAGATATTAACAGGACATTTGAATAATATATGCTCGGTTTGGAATCTTTTTGAAAGTAAGTGCTCCGTTAAATCATCAGAACTGCATTTCCAGTGCTCAGCAGTGCAGTCACAGCAGATGTAATGGAACAAGATGAACCCTCCACAAAAAGCAAGAAACCAGAGATCCAGGACTCCTGGGCAATGTGCCTTTAACTTCAGACGAGCAGCTACAACACTACACGAAACCCCGGGACGCAGCTGAAAAAACGCTTGTTTTTGAGGCAGCCCCCTTATTAAGCAGTGAAACATTCTTAAATGAATTCTGGGAAGGTTTGAAGTTAATCTCACTAACCCCCGAGCTCCTTCACAGCCATTAAGAACCAGCCATCAGCCGCGCTGCCTTTGAAAACAATCAAAGCTGCTCTTCTGCTTATGTTGCTGTTGCATTGGCGTTTTTCGAGCTCAAAAACTGCAAAGATTAATTTATCAGACCCGATTATCCGTCTGATGCTGCCGTTTGCGTGAAATTAAATGCATGTGTGAATAGTGTTTCTCCTCTGGGACTTTTGATATTAGCCCTTTTTGAAGATAATGATTTACTTATGGGTACAGCATTCAATTAAAAAAATCACACAGTGTGTGAGAATGTCAGCCACAGCAGACTCAGTGAATATGATGATGCGTCCTCCAAAGCTCAAAGTCAGAAGGCTTGTGGGACTCATTCGGAGCATTGTGACATCGCTGCTCTTTTCTTTATTCTTTCTGCATGATGCTCTACATCTGCCACAGATCACAGAGCGAGACAAAAAAAACCTCCTTTTGTTTCTAGCTATGAGTGGAACTGAATGTGAAGTGATGCGCAGAATACTAAACTAAAAAACTGAAGTTGGAGCAACACATGTGAAGTGTAGTAAAATCGAACTGATGTGCTTTTAAGAAGACACTGTGTGCTTAGCGCCGACCTACCGCATCTCCAGCTTAACTGTGTAATTTGCGTTGGAGGGCAACAGGAAGTCATAAACAAAACAACCGAAGCACAACCTCTGCCAAATGCAACAGTCTTCATTTGTCTCCAAGTAAACACTTGGAAACAACACAAAGCGACCGCAGAGTTCATTCCTATAGTTCATTTCAATTTAAAGCATATTTCCGCTAACGCTGGAGCCGACGTTATTATGAAACAAAGCAGATTCAATTAGACAGATGCGAGAATGAGAACCAGAAACACAAACTGGAGAAAAGGAATATGGCTTTCCTTTGTGCCTTATCTCCCAAGAGCCTGCCACTGCAATCCTGAGTCTAATCTCCTCTTTGTTTTTGCTGGCATTGTTTTCCCTTGTGTCCATCACTCTTTACTACTCCGACAGTTTATCTGAAATTCAATGAAATGTTCACAAAAACACCTCAGGCTGTTAAATGTGTGTGGGGGGGTTGCACTGGCATTGGGGACCAAAAAAAGCCCTCTGCCCGGCGAAAAATCCAAACCCTCTGTCGACAAAGGTTTGTATTGATTTCCTGAAGGGGCCTGCAATGTGGTAGCTATTACAAAAGCTGGCGCGGGACGCTGCATTCTTCCTTTGCGCAATCATATTTGTGACAGCCTTTAAGTTATTATGGCATGATATCAGTGAAGGTGGTAGCCCACGGTGGGAGGCTGTTTCTTCATATCATTGCTGAACTCCAGATCAAACACCGGGACAGACCTCAGATGAGACAAGTGCGGGGACCACTTAGGGAGAAAAACACCTTCTGAGAAAAACTGGCAAAAATTAATCTCCCTAACCCTCAAGCTCCACAGCCACCAGGAGGCATCAAGAATGGACGGAATGATTCCTCTGAAATCGATCAAAGCTGCCTCGCTGCTTCATTGTGTTGCATTGGAATGTCTAAAGTTAGAAATCACACAGCAGTTATTGCCCTCAGTCATTTCCAACTGGCCAATTCTTCTGCTGAATCAGCTAAAGCATCAAACCCGCAGCTACACAGTTTGAAAAGATTTTACATTTTAACTTTGTGGATGCATTTTCTTTCTGAACACATGTTACAGGCAGCATACTTGAGAGGAAATGCAGTCCCATGATGCACATAAGAACAAAACAAACATGAGGATTGCATGTTCATGATGCTAGGTTTGTCTAAACAAGGCTTTAAGGATCAGTGTCTACATAGCTTTTTTTTTTTGAGTGTCAATTATTGTCAATGAGGAGAGAACGTCTGCAGCATCAGGCGGCCGCACGGAGAAAAAGTGCAGCACCCAGCATCTTTTTTTTCCGAGTGCTCCGCCCTTTTTTCTGCAGCTGCTCTGAGCACTTCAAGTGTTTCAAAGTTTAAAATTTCTCAACTTTTCAGCAAAGCACTGGTGACATCACTGACTCTCTCTTCAACAAGTAATATATCGTTGTGTTGTGTCGTTGTTTCAACAAGAAGTAGATCAGTCAGGACTCGAAGATGAAGGAGTAGCTGGTGTTGGCCATCGCCATGTGCCCGCAGCTCTACGATATGTCTGACAAAAACTATCCTGCCAGGGAGAGGACAGCCTGTTTACGTGCTTGTGTTTGTCTGTGTCATGCACCCACATCCTCAGTGATCTGTGTCTTTTCGCCACAGCAGGCTATATCATTATTAAGCTCCTCAACTATACAAGGTCTGAGGGAAAGCACCCTCTGTTTGATGCTTTAGAAAAAAGGATTTCAAACAGGAAACAGATCAGTAAAAGCAACGTCGTAGTGTCGAGCATACAGTGGCCCTTGTCAAAATATTTTTGTCATTGCGACAAGACCACAAGCAGCATTTTTTTACTGAGCGCACATGCGCTTCATCCCAGCACTGCCGAGCACTCGGCCAGCGCTTCTCTGCCCCCAATAAGGTGCCATGTGGTCACAGATCCTAAGATGATGTTGTTGTTGTTGTTGTTGTTGTTGTTGGAGTTTTTTTGTTTTGTTTTGTTTGGTTTTTAATGACTGCCCCAAAAATATATAAAACTCATTTAACATTTAAAGTGCCCCGTCTTTTGTCCTGACATGAACTTCTTCTCCTCCATGAAGTCCTCCTGAAACCGTGGCGTTTTACTGTTGTCAGCCATGTTTGCATGATTAAGAAAATAAATGTCAAGTTTACTTTGATTGGGATAGTTCTTGAAAACTTTGAGCCTGACAGAGAAAATTATTTCATTTCTCCCCAGCATGCTTCCAGGAGATCTTAATACCATAGCTGCGGGGTGTCATGTCTGTCTACAGCAGTGAGCTGTCATGGCTGCTGCTCGTTCATCCCACCCGGCTTCTCTCAGGCTTCCACAGCTTCTAGTCTCCTCTGAAAATCTTGGTGACAGCCAGATTCATTCCTGTAGATTTTTGTATCATTATACTGTCTTGGTTTGCGTTGACATAAGCCTGTACTGTTTGATAAAAATCAAACCTGGGCTTTATTAAATGATCTTATCTGACAGTGATACAGACGCATGGTTGTTGTAGCAGTCAAGATTTTCTAGAATGTTGGTACGTTTAATGGCTGACTGACAGGGTGACTTACGCCTGGGACACACATCCTGTGTCTACTCTGCAGCGCCAGTCTGCTGCGGTTCGCTTTCTGTAGATGTTCATACATGCAGTGTCTGCTGCAGGCAGCACTGCTGTCTTTCTACATGGAATTTTCCTTGAAAAATTCCCTTTGATATGAAAGTGTTTGATGTCATTATGATACATTTAATTCGTATTTAGTTTAGACAGACAACCGTGTGCTGTGTGAGAGAGAGAGAGAGGGAGCAGGGGGAAGTGCAAGGCAAGCTGCAGCTCGATCTGCTGCGATGATGAAATGCCAAGTTTATTACCTCCGATTGGTCACTTTCGGACTGAACAGTCTCATGAAAATGACACTTCACATGTCTTCATATTATAAACTAACAAAATTTGTTAAAGCAAGTCATTTACTGCCTTTAAAGTCATTATATTAAGCA
>JAPZDX010000006.1:25134940-25145504 GCA_029783625.1 Naso annulatus | reverse complement strand
ACATGTCTTCATATTATAAACTAACAAAATTTGTTAAAGCAAGTCATTTACTGCCTTTAAAGTCATTATATTAAGCAGAGTTCTGATCCTGTTCAGACACTGCGGGCGTGTCTCCAGGCTGGTACAAAGCGCACCGTGTTGTTAAATGAAGTCAGCCAAAGTCTGTGATCAATTGAAATTAAAAAGAAAAAAAGGAAAAGAAAAAAAAAAAATCACTACATCGGGACTCTGGTTTGACCGTTATTTATCTTAAAATCAAATACTGTTTTACACATCAAAATCCTTCAAATCTTTAGAAGAATGGATTCTCTGCACATACACGCTTATGAGAGGTTTTATTTTGAAAGTCACGCTGGAAATGTTGAAACTACACTTAATGTTGCCGTATGATGTCGATATGACTGAAAACAGGTTATTTCGCCTTGTATTTTAGCAGAGAACCGCTCGCGTCTCACCAATGAAAATCACAAAGCCTCCTGAGCTGAACTGTTACCTTGCTGCCAGTGTGCGTTCGACGTCTCCTGCGTGCTGTGTGGCTGCTCTAATCTGTTGTAATGGGCACTGATAAAAAATAAGCAGATGTGCTGCCCACGCAGACGCAATACAGATGTGTGTCCCAGGTGTTATGCTGCTGGTTGCAGCTGAAAGTGCCCCTGCTATTTTTGGCAAATTGATGGATGTGGTTTGAGTTTGTCTCCTGCGTTTCCACTCCAAAACTCTCTCAAAACTCATTCAGTGGAATTTGACACCCACTCACCTCTTCTACAGTTGTCATGAATGTGGAAATTAGCATCGGAGACCAAAGCTATAATGTAAGGCTGTGAACATGGTCATGTCTGCTGTAAAGCTGTTTTAATAGTGGGGGTTGTGTGTGTGTGTGTGTGTAGGGGGGTTGGGGGGGGAGCTGTGATGATGGTGAGTCCACATAAACCCCACTGCCAATAACATTCCTCTCCTCAGTGACTCCTGTGAGTCATTTCTTCTTGTCTGATCATCAGCAGATTCTCAGCATGGTGTTTGATTGGTGTCATGGTAGCAAGCAGTGAGTGCAGACCATTAAGGGAATTAGGGAGTGGTGCTGATAGAAAACACTGTGCTGTCTGCAGTCAAGCCTCAGAGGAGATAAGTGGCTGTCATGACCAGCTGACACCTGACCAGTCCTCCAAACTGAACCAAACTGCACAATCCAATTAAAAGCATCCTATTCACCATCTTCATCACACTTCCTCCTCTTCCTTTTTGCTGTATTTTCCTCATCTTTAGTGTCATGTCTCTTCTTTCTCTTCCTTCATCTCCCCCATGATTTTTTCTCTCTCTGTCTTTGTCTCTCTCTGCCCTTCAAGTCTTGTTTTCATACCTGTAGGCCCAGCTAAGTTACCTGGCCCCACACACAAGAAAGAAACCGTGATTTATTGTTTGTATGGGCTTATAAGATAAAATAGCAAAAAAGTGAGACAGTGGTCACTACACTGAGGCCAGCGCACTCAGCCAAACAAGGTCATGTAGGAAATAGATGAGATGGAGATACAGTGCAGCTGCTGCAGTGCATTAACGGCAGCCACTTTTCATTTCTTTGACAAAACCATTGACCTGTTCCACAGGCAGATGGAGGCGAAATGACAGCAGTAAATTATAGTGAGATGCTTTTAATTTGCAAGTCTGTTCTCCACTGGAAACAGCTCTATTTGTTCAGAGTGTGTGGATCTGTTCTGCCGGTCCTGAGCAATAGATTTGAGATTTCTTAATATTGAAGACAAATCTTTTATAAGCCTGTGGCCTGACGGCAACGACCTGAGAGCTCACAGCCTTTGTGATTGTGTTTAATGGTTGAATATGTTTTTTGTCTCCTTTTCCCTAACCTGACACTCCAGACGGTTTGTCACACAAAACCATCTGAGAAGTCATCCTTGGAAACCGTTTGAAAAAGGGCAGAAACTTGGCAGGTGATTGGATGAACCATCTGTCTGTCTATCAAGGGCGCGCTTCAACCCACAGATGAATAAATCATATGACGAAGCAGAAGCCCGTCTGGAGAGGAGAGGAAACATCTTTTCCATTGAGAAAAAATCTGTCGTTCTTTGCTATTTTTACAGAATAAAATATTCTTCAGTTCTGATGAATAGGCATGGTTGCTTAGCACTGTTTGCACTGTCGCCTCATAACAAGAAGGTCGTGGGTTCGATTCCCGACTGGGGCAGGCCCTTTCCATGTGGAGTTTGCATGTTTCTCCGTCTTTGTGTGGGTTTCCTCCAAGTGCTCAGATTTCCCCACCATTAAAGAACATGTATATAAGTCTATCTCCAGTCAGTGCCCTTGACCAAGGTATAGGCTCAGAATATGGAGTTGGTCCCCGGTCACTGTGCCCCGGGTGCCCACTGCTCTTCAGGGATGGGTTAAATGCAGAGAATGAATTCTACTGTACACTGTATATGTTACTAATAAAGTACCATTACCTTATTACTGATGGTATGGCAGCATTTATGCTAACATCCTCAGGAGCAATCTCTTCTCTCGCCGTTGCCACTGAAAGCAAACCAAAACACTATAGCTGCTAGCAGTTCCACATAGGACGTTACTGTAACTGGGGTTGCCACCTGTTCCTTTGACACTTAATTGTTGTGTACCGTTTTGAATCAATACTGGATGCGAGTTGTTCTGTATTTTTATCCCACACGCATTACGCGAAGAACTACCCTACTCTGCCTCTGATTAGTTAATACTCGTTGCCTCGAGCTCCTCTCAGCATGAGAGGAAAAGCAGTGCGACAGCAGGCTGTGGCTTCAAGGGTGCATGTGCACCCATGTGAGGAGAATAACGATATGTTACATGCTCAACCAATTTGGAAATTAGCATGCAAACAATATATTTCTCCCAGATTGAAAAATGTGTGTAGAGAATTCTGTGCATTCTGCGTAATGTTAAAGTGTTAATTAGGGATGGGACAGAAACTGATTTTATCATGTGTCTTGATAAAAATCACTCACAATAATGTGATTGTGTTGAATTTTTACTGTTGTGATAGTCATAAATCAAGATAATTGTATTACCAAAAAAGATAATTCCTCTTTGTAATGTAATAAAAATACTGATTACTCAAATAAAAGGTAACTTCAAAGTAATACCAGTATGTTTTAACAAAATTTGAGGAATTTTTAAGAATATTTTGATAATTATCAGGACAATATAGATGATAGCAATCATGTTGTATAGAATAATCAGGACATGAAATTTTCTTGTTGTCCCATATTGGGCCCATGGTGGCTATGGCCCTAAGGAGCATAGGGCGTCCTTTATCTTCATACATGAAAGGTGGCAACCCCAAGTGTGACTGGTCTAAATGACTGTGGATCAGACACAACTTGGAGATTGTTTTTTGCTTGATCTTACGAATCCAGCTGCCTAAAAAGCTTATCCAAAGTTTTACAAAGCTAAAAATGAATTTGAAACGTGCAACCAGACTGTTTACCTGCTTGTAACTAAAGAATATAAAATTACAAAAAAAGAAAAAAAATTTAATCATTTACTTACAAAAAATTCACTAAGCCAGGGAGAGAAATGGGGCTTTATCACGATACTGATGCAAATCTGATGCTGAAGTTCAGGAACAGTGTTTATTACAAACAAAGTGGCGTCTAGGTAACTGCTACTGAGTCTGGTGGTGTCAGACGTGATTTTGCTACTTTGTGATGAGGATACAAATGTTTGGAAGCAGTGAGTTGAACCTGTGGATGCAGTTGTAGCTGACAAAGTTTAGTATTCTGGTTTTCTTTCCACTTCCAGCCCATTTCTGCAGGCACACTAACGGAGGGAGCACGTGATGCTCATCTATATTAGAAGCTTTAGGTTTTTTGAAACTGTTCAAGGCTGCTACACCTTCTCACACCTTTCTTGCAGATAATAATGTTTCTTATTTTTGCTCTCAGGTCAAATTCGTAAGGAAAGCATGAAGTGTGATTTTTTGCTAAGAGCTGAGAAAATTGGTACCTCTACTCTGTATGTGTAAATATGAACACAAGCTAACTTTGCAGCTAGTCTCCCTCTGGTGACAACAACTGAAGCAGGGACACACACTTGAAACTTGGCAAACTTGTTTTTTTTTTTTTAATTATTTCACTTCATCTTCACAAAATTATATAAGACATTATGAGTTTATATCCATAGAATATTGAACTCTTGCTGCAACATATTATCAGATAGTCTCACACTTTTGCAAAAGCATCCTTCATCACCAATTTAGGGCAATGCAGACTACTTTCAATCCATACAACTCCTTTAAAACAGCACTATATAAGAAAGCCAAAAGTACATTTATCTACAGTATCAGAGGCATAATGCAGAGAAAACATACAACATTATGTAAGGCAGAATGCCGACTTTTTTTTAAATAAAAATTTAACATAAGCAAAGTCAGAGAGACCACGTGAAGAGCAAACATGAGAGAATCAGAGTCAAGTGTCCTTTTGAGCGACATGCTTCAGCTTACTGTCTCCACCTGCCACCATGTTAAGTTGTTTTTCCCCCCCGAAGCCCTGCTCATTGCATCCTCTTCATAGGATTACGAGAGATGCAGGTGTTTCCATAGCAACTGCAGTGCAGGCAGTGGCAATTGGGCTATGGTGGGGCCTGGTGGCTGTAATGTGTTTGTCTGAGTACATGTGGGGGTGTTTGAGAGTATCTGTGAGAGAGAGACATGGAAAGAGAGGGAAGACAAAAAGATTTGAGTGCATGTCCATTTTTAGGTTAACAACCTATAGCTCTTGGCTTGTGTGCACACAGAACAGATACACAGTAACCTTTCTGCACCTGTGGAAAGGAAAACAAGTACAGTGGCTGTTTCTGACTGTATGTCAGCGGTGGGCTGACGGTAAGCTTAAAGGTTTGTGGGTTTGGTATCGATGCATTCAGTCTGTTATCATTGGAGGTGAAGCTTTTTCTGTTGCTACCACACATTGTTACTCTCTGCCATGTGACCACTGATGACATTACTACTCTCCAGCGTAATCCTGAAGAACATGTGGTGTTAATCACCTTAACAAACAGGCAGTGTGTCTGTAAAGAGGTGCACTCTCTGAGACAATCCCCTTCTGAAAATGCTGTCAATGCATAGAGGGAATTAGCAGAGGGTGACATCATCATTATGGGTAGCAGCTTTATGTTGTAATGTTAGTGCTGCAGCTGGTAAATACCACCCCGGTTCTAATCAAGCTGGAAGCATTATTTTCTGTCTTCTTATTATGCCTGTGTTGTTTTATTTTGCTTTCTTTATTTCTTGAAACAACAAGCTGGGGTAGTAGAACAAATACAATGTAAGTACCAGATGTGCTCGGCCTGCCAGCAAACTTACCAGCCTTCAGACGTCAAAAAACAGGAGGATTTTTAGAGGGGAGGGGGTTTGGGGGTGCTTTCAATATAATGTTACCATAATGATCTAAAAATCTCTATTCATTACACTAATTTTTTACCTTTCTGTAAAACATTACACACCACTGACATCATGCTGGTGCTTTTTTATGTTTGTCAGTCTCCAAATGGTGATTCGCGTCACTGTGACTCCCATGCCCAGTGAAGAAATCAACGCGACAGACGTCTCGACAGCTTTTTCTTCTTTTATCAAGTTTTCTTCTAGCAGGCTAAAAGTTCATAGTGCACTTTTGGAGTCGCGTGACACATCTGGTGTATCTGTACTGGAAACAGGAGGCTTTAAGAGTCTGAGGGCTTACACACGCTGCACAGTTACCATGTTAAAAACAGGTTTGGTGACATAATAATAAATCATGGGAAATGTGGCAGAAATGTAAAACCTGAGTACATTGGGAAAATCGTGAGAGTTAGCAGGTATGGCTGCCAGATCCGCTCGTGGTCCTGCGCTTACGGAGGACGGAATGCATTAACCCCCAAAAGTCTCACGAGAATGAATATTTTAACCCAAATCATGATCTTTTTCTAACCCTCACTATGTGTTTTTGTCTATAAAATAAGCATATCTTTAAGACATCATTGTCACATTATTTTTAATATAAGTTTGTACCAACTTCACAATGAAGAAACAACGCGTACAAATATCGCGAGAGTTTCACAAACTGAGGATTACTATCACACACATTTGGGTAGTGTACATTAGAGAGTGTGTGCTGTGCTCACAACACAAACTTACGTTACCGAATGTTTTAGAATAAAGGGCAAAAAAATGTTGTTTGATTAAAATAATAATCATTGTAACCCAAGCATTGCCAATCCGTTCTATCAGCACCAGGACCACCAGTCACCTCAACATATTTCTTCCTCAGAGCCATAACTCTTCTCAATAATCCACTTATCACTACAGTAGACTGTGATGTGTACAATGCACTTCATACTGTTTGCTTCACAATGGACCCGCACTTGTTAGTAATGCAGTTTCTTATTTTGCTCTTAATCATCTTTTATTAAATGAACACTCTCTTATTGTTGTGGTTTAACATTGTTGTTTGTTTGTTTTTTCTCTCTCTTTCTGACATTTTTTAACTTTCAATCTGTTTTTATGTGCTGTTCATCACCAAGTCAAATTCCTGTGTACTCTGCACATTTGGCAAATAAAGCGATTCTGATTCTGATAGTATGCTAATTACCAATACTGGCTAACATGCTAACACACTAATTACAGAAAGGACGCTGGCATGCTAACACTAAGGTAATTCTGTGTTAACATGCTAGCGCCATCAGTGAAACAGTACTTCTTAAAGTTCATTTTAAGTTTGTCTTGTAGTCCAGGTTGGTGGACTGCTTGTGCATGGTTAGAACAGACTGGTTGCTGAAAGCAATCATAATGCGTTACATTTTCTGTAATGGCAGGACCTCGAGCCGATCTGGCAGGTTTCCATGCAGGACGGTTTTTGGTTTAATGAGTATAAATGAGTTGACTCATAACCTGACCATCTCAGACATCAACCCGGTTGAGCTCTTGTGATATATTTTATAATAAAAAACATAATGCTCTCCTCCACCTTCATAGAAACACCAAATAAGTCCTTTTATTACCACCACAACCCCCCCAACACACACACACACACAAAGTGCTGAATGGTAGTCATAGACCAAGACCGGAGATACTTGGTGTTCGTTGTTTCTTTCTTTTTATTTCATATGAGTCATTTTGAAAGGCTTAAACTGAACCTTTCATGTCATTTAAGTAGGACAACTTTTTTTGACAATGTATCAAAAGCTGTGAGCTTTGAAGTTTCAGCTTCCTATGACCTTGAAACAGGTAAGTAGGTGTAGACAATAAAGGAATGTGGGACTGCAACCAAAACTCAGTAATTCCAATCATCACTTAACTCTGAGTTGACTCATATTTTGAACAAAGAGCAGTGCAGATGTGTCAGTATTTGAAGCACACGCTTTACTAATTGAGCCTCAGTGTGACCACAAACTGTGGTGTTTTGTGCCAAAGCTTGTTTAAGTTAGCCTAGTCTACTGGGAAATGCTCGAGTATTGTTTAACTAAAGTAATAAAATGTTCTTGCAGCACTTGTAAAAGTTTTTAAAATATCCAAACCTGAGATCACAAACAAACAGTGACAGAAACGGAGGGCAGTGTGACTCCGGACAGCAGCAGGCGGGGCCAGTCTGTTAGTTGCTGCTGCAGTGATGCTTGTCAATGAAGCTGAATAAACACTTTCAACAGAGGCTGATACATCCTGTTCTACTGCCATTCACTGTGGTTGAGTCTTGGGCTGACAGCGCTGTCAGCAGTCCGGCAGGAGAGACGCTTCTGATCCGCTGGGATTTTACAACTGAACTAAAGACAGGATGCACAACTTTAAGTTCTCTGACTGGTTGTAAATCTGATGTTTTCTCATCAAAGATGACAAAGTAAGGCATTTAAATGTGAATCCCTAAAAAAATACATGAGTTTGGTGGAGCTGAATCTAAAAAAAGAATAGTCGAATCTTTGCACTGAATGGTCAAATCCAGATTGACTTACAAAACCCTGGATGGACAGATGGGAAACAAGAGAAATGCGTTGAATCTAAACTTTTTTGCCTACATAATCAGATGGCTTTGCTGAACCCCCGTCGCTATACTCCCTTTTTTTAAGCTAAATGTCTACTCTGTGTCTTTTTTTTCCCTCATTTAATGTCATCATGTATAAAAATGACTAAGATCATCCTGTGCACCATCTGTTTGAAATAACTCACAAAGAAGCCCAGAATAGACACGGCTGCCAAAAATTAGCACGTTAACACAATAGATGCAATTGGTGTGACATATAGCCGCGCATTCCAAGTCTATGATTATCTTAAAGGGGGACATTTTTGCCTTTATTGGGCAGAGTGATGGTGAACAGGAAGACAGGAAATGTGGGGAGAGAGAGGAGGATGTGACAGGCAGTAAATTGAGCTGGTAACACTGCAATTATATGAGTTACCAAGGTGCTCTAGTGTGTCCAAAATAAAGTGCAACACTCCAACAAAACACTTTTTTTGGTTTGTTTTTTCCATATCTTGTATTCAGTCCCTCAGGCTAGAGTATCCAGAAAATGAAAGGCGTCAACTGTATGTGAAATGTCTTTGGAAAGAGATATGAGTGAGGCACGTTGTCTCCCATCAGTGAGATGAATGAGGTGGATTCTTCTTGACACGAGATGATATCGGCTTCCCACCGTTAGATTTACAGCATAGCAACTTTCAAAGAGGCAGAGAGATTAAACGGCCCACCAGTAGACAGGAAGCTGTGATAAGCAAAAACTCTGTTTTAATGGGAGTAATGCATTATTAAGACTTTTCCTGAACACATGCTGACAGTATAGTGAAACTGACAGAAATCACATTGCATGTACTGACATCAGCTTGCAAGAGACACAGTTGAAACTAAGTGATCATATTGTTGGTACACAGGAATTTCAATTTTATAGAACAGAGCAAGAGAACAGTCCCTCATTGGCTCTCTGTCTGTCCATGTTATGTTAACCATTACTGGTCAGATTGTCATAATGGATTTGTGGATAGTCCTGAAAATGATCCTTTTCAATCAGAATTTGTGGACTCAATTACTACAAACAAATTTGGCCCATCCATTCTTATTCTTTCTGGATCAACTTCTCACCTTGAGCTGCCTTATCTGAGCATTCATCCATCTTGCTGCACTCCAGTCGTTCAGCAACAAACATGTATGTACCAAAAAAAATTAAATAATGAACATTTTTAAAACAGGAAAATACATTAAACAAGGTTTTGCCAATATGGCTATAATATCACACCTACAATTTAATGGAAGCTGATAAAAAAAATTGGTCAATAATGGGAAGTCTTTATTAAAGGAGAGCTATTATGCTTTTCCGCCTTTTCTGACTCATAAATGTTGTTACTATTTCGAATACTCATGTTAAACGATGCCAAAGCGTCACATAATGAGGAAATGAGTCCTGCAGGCTGTTTCAGTTGGCTCTGCACGTTGTGTTTTACAGTGTTATTTTTTTAACAGTGTTTTTCCAGTCACATCAATGCGTGTTGGACTTCCTTACATGGGCATGCCAGCTTGTGCACACAGTGCTTTGCTGGCCCCCACCCCTGCTCTGCTGAGACAATGCTGTGCTCTGCTCTCTGCTGCATTACGTTGTCGGGACTTTGTTCAAGACGGCTCCAATGAAGTTTTTTTGTTTTTTTTCTTTTTTTTTGGTGAATGAAGGACTGTTAACTTTGTTAAATTTTCCCAAAGAGGCAAGCACCAGACAGAAGTTAGTTAGTGTTCCTGTGTCTTATGAATTTATTCTTTTTGATTTATTCACTTCCTCAACAAGCACAGGAGCCGGATTTGCAACTAAACTGCTGCTAAAGGGCCAATGTTCCCATGTTACTTTGTCTTGTTGAAGAGTCAGAAAGACCAAGCTGTAAGTAAAATTTTATCAGTCTCCTAGCTGTGTTAATATTGTGTCTTCAAAGGGGTGTTGAGTACAGCGGAGTGCAGAGTCAAGCATGATGGAAAGGGGGAGGAGTAACCACCACAGACCGTTTTGAGAGATGCAGAAAATACAAAGAAGAGAAACGGTGCGAGTCACATCTTTCTGAAGATCTACAGACTTCATTGTTCAGTCAATTGCATCTAGCTGCTCTATAGAAGTAAAAAAAACAAAATCAAAGACACGAAAATGAGTATAATACGTCTTCTTCACACTCATGACATCAAACTGTGAGGCAAGAGAGCCAAACTTCTTGTTCAGGGGAAGACAACACATTTGTAATATACACTTCATGTTCTGCAAGGCTCAGAGAGCAGACGGAAGGAAGTGATGCGAGCTTGTGTGATATTATGCCTTTGTTTTCTGCTCCTACACCATCAACATTATCAGAAGGCTCTTAATGTACGATAAGTGGTGCATTTTTCTGTTTCTTGTTTTTGTATGTAATTTAATTCCAGTAGCAAAAAGGGTATTAAGAAAAAATAAAATTTGTTTTTCTGCAGCACACTTTGTATATCGGTACCCTTGGGTCTTGTTTAAATTACATCAGAAAATAGCTTCACCAAGCTCTTCACAGCAGAGGAAGGAATATGAAGGCAGTATTAAAGAAATCATTAGGGTGGGGGAA